>VZTY01009326.1:0-18060 GCA_013400935.1 Turnix velox | reverse complement strand
ATCAACTAGTTCCAAACTAGATCTCTTCTTGCTCTTTGTGCAAATATAGGTAGAGGAGGGATGTAAAAGATGCATGTTTATTACCAGTTACATCTTAACTAATAACACTATTTTGGAAGAATTTATGTATTGGCTAAATTTAATAAAAATATTTTCTAAATGGATGAATTCCTGTAGGTACTCAAGCATCATTTCTGGATGTATTGTGATTCCTAGGTGGCCAGAAGAAGAGGAAAACTAGAGGAGGAAGGTTTCCACATAATATCCTCTTCCCCAGCAGAGCCAGGCTGCTGCTAAAATAAAATCTTTCTCTTAGGAGCTCAGAACAGGTCATCCAGGCAGCTGGAAAATAAGATTTTTTTACATTTCTCTAAGAGTTTAAACCACTTTCAGACTGTGATTTGGATCTGTATGAACCTTTATTAATCAAGAGAAAGGCAAGGTGTATTACTTCTGTTTTCTGTGCGAGAAGGTCATTAATTATTTTATCATTTTATTTTCAGGGCTCTCTTCACATACTGAGGACATTCACTGCCCCTTGTGGTTAGTTCAAGGCAGTTTCAGAGCCCGATTTTCACCTCTATGTGGAGAATGCCATCCTGTCATCCTATGGAGAGTTAGAAAAGTTGACAAAAAGTTATCTGCAATCAATTNATCCTCCTCCTGTACAGCAGACTTCAAAAAGGGTTCCATAGGAGTAAGGCATGTTGGATCTCACTGGCTTTGAAAAATGCAGGTAAATGAGGTAAATTATTTAAAAAATCACTAAATATAGCAAAGATTCTGCCAGATACTTAACATGTGATAGTTTCCCTGATACTTTGGGATCCCACTGTCTACAAGAGAGCAGCTCATTATAACACAGAGTATATCCTGTCCTCATTAAGTGCTGCTAGATGCTCTTGGGTAAAGTCCCTGCAGTGTCACTGTAATGCACAATTTTTTTGTGGAGATGTTAAAGTAAATGGTAGTGAATAATTTATGACCCCATGTATATGCAGTTTCCTCATGCTGGTAAAAGGAAAGGAGTTTGTAAGTTTTGTATTGCCTGAGGGGGATGTTATTCTGTAGATTTTAAGGTTTGTTTTTTTTTTTTCCTGATCCAGGGAATAACAGCCCTGCATGTGACAAGCAGAGAATACTTTCTGCCTCCCTTTAAATTTATTCCACTAGGCAGAGACCTGCACTTTCTGTTTCCAACTTGGTTAGACCTAAATTCATACATTTAGGCACCTGTAGTTAAATTACAGCCTTTATAAATTTATAAGACAAACACAACCTCTCCCCTAAACCCTCCAAATCACCTGAAAAAGGGAAACAAAGCCAGAGCCCCAGCAGGTGGCAGCCAAATCTAAAATATCTTGAAATTAAGCACATTTTGGCATAGGAATAAAAAAAGACCTAAAGCACAGATGATGTAGAAATAAGCAAGAGCTTTGAGGAGCAATTTCCCACAGCAGGTGTCCTATCTTAAGGGGTTCAATTTTATACCATTTAGAATTTCCTCAGAAAGGAGGTGGCAGCTTCCCTTGGCTTTAGGTGACAAAAATTGCACCTCTTTACCCTTAACCTATGACAGATTAATATTTGCAGCATTGCCAGAAGAACCATCATCCCTATTCTGAAGAAATAATAACTGCTATTTTCCCCTGAAAAATTGCTTCTAAGTTCAAAGTAATATTTTTCCAACTTAGTATTAATCACGTGGGCATCAACATAAATACTGCTTGCTTTCCCAAATCACTTAGATCTCAACAGAAATGCTGCTTGCTTTCCCAAACCAGCAATAAAATTATAAAACGTTATTTAAAATACATTTATCTCCAAAACCAAAATAATACTTTGGAAAATTATACATGAATCATGAGCAAGAATCCTTATACAGAAGGAACACTTGCAGCTGTTCCAGTCTAAGGTGTTATTTTGCAGAGCATCCTACAGCCCAATTACTAAGGTATGTTTTCCTGTTAATTTACTTATGTTATGGTATCAAAATATATTTTAAAATGGCATTATCATCGGACAGAGAAATAAAGTGCTTTTGTTAGTAATGCATTATATTTAATAAGAAGAGAATCTCTATTTGTTGAATTAATGACTGAGAGTGGGGAAAAAGGTTCTATTTTGGCCAAAATGAAGCCAATCTCCTATCAGGAGGGTTGATATTTGCCCTCAGACACGATGCTGATTGCTCAGTTAATCCCACCAGCTAAAGAGCTGCTGTTATTGGCAAGAGAAGAGTTTTCCAGTGCGTATTTTCCATCACCAGCTTCTTCCGGGTCTGGTCAAAAAAGTGGGCTTCAACCTTCACAACTGCTTGCCCTTGTTTTGTGTCCAACTTCAACCTCTTAGGCAGGACCCTTGGGGACAGACTGAGCCAAAAGATGGCACATAATAAAGACAGTTATTTATGCAAGAGCATGGATGAGTGCAAAGCTAGATGCTTGAGCAGGCTCTGATTACAAAATTCTAATTGATTTCTTTAGGAGACTCCGTGTTTGCCCTCCAAGATGGAGTGATGCTGTTCCATCAGGGTGTGAATATTCTCTCTTGGCTAGCAAGGTGCCTTGGATTTAGTGCCCCCTGCAGTCCTCAATTCAGAGTTTCAGCATCCCCCCGTGCATATTCATACCCAAATCTTTGCTCAATTCCCTCTCTAGTTCTTCAGCAACATCATTATCTAAACCAAAATGGAATTACTTCTTGTTTTTCACAGTGGGCAGTTTCAAAAGAGGGGTACATCAGCCTCAGGTCTGTGAGCAGAATTTAATCTAGATGCTAGATTTAATTTAATCGATTAATTTAACCCAGAATTAAATGTCATAGTGGACCAAAAGAAGAAGGTGAAAGGCTGTTCCAGTTCTGGGTTAGTGGGAATATCTACAATTCCTGGGGCAGCACAGTCTGTGCATCATGTAAAGAAGGCTGTCTGCAGACTGTATGTGAACAAGCAGATTTGCTGTTTTAAGAGCAAATTTTTTAGCTTTTTATCTTTTACAACATGATGATTTTATCAGGGGACCTCAAAACCTTTTGGTGGCTGCAATTTTGCTGAATCTTTGCTGACTGTGAGGTATTTGATGTAGTTGTCACCAGTTTCTTTCAGAATGAAAACCAAGCTGAAAACCTTTCCATATTTTCCTGCAATTCTTGGGACACACAAATCTGATGTCTTCAAAAGATGCTTCTGGAGATCAGACAGGGATCTAAGGAAAGGATTTATGTGGCAGCAATCACAACCTGCTTTGTTCCATTTCCTTATTCCCACTTCAAATGCCACAAGATGTTGAGGCATGGCAGGAAGGGCACCACAGAAAAGCAAAGGACAAGGACTCTGTCAGCTCTGTCCTCTCTAGATAAGGCACAAAGCTCTCTCACATGAATGCTCAAAGATTGCTAGACTGACTTAAAAGAAATAAAACATCAATAAGAAAACTCTGAATTTGTATTGGCAATTAAATTTTATTTAATATGCAATAGCTGTAATGTTATTCTTTCTCTTATTTCCTAGTTAAAAAACCTTTTTTTTTTCTTTTCCCTTGGTAATATTTGACAATAACATGGGATAAAGCACAAGTTCCTCAGCTTCCAACTGCTCTCAGGCTGTTGTGGAAGGGGAAGAAGAGAGTTGCACTTCTAAAGCAAACATCATTTTCAAATTTTCCCATTTCTCAGCACTGCAGCTCACCTTTAAAACTGAGAAGTATCAAAATATTTCCATGCTCTTCAACTCATTGAAATAATTTGAAGTCCCAGGAGCTTTATTAATGAGCTTCTGCACCTGGGAAGCTTCTTAGTGTACAGCTTCTGTGTGATATGGTTGAATCAGGTATAATATAACAAACTAGTTATTTTTTCTCTGATTTATGGCACTGCAACTCTCCAAACACTGGAAATGTGGCATGAAATTATACTGAAGGGATAATAATTGATTTAATTTCTCAAAATCTAGGGACTATATTGATATATGAAGTATCACATTGCAATTATATGTTGTTTTTTCAACAAGAAAAGAAAAAAAAAACCCAGATAGTACTTATTGATAAAAATTGGCTCCTAAAACAATGATCCTTGTAACTACAGGAACTCATTTTCCAAATTGCTCAGAGATAAATCCCTCCAGGAAATCAATGAAACTCTCTGTCTGGGGTGAGAAACAAATTCATAGCAACTGGTGTGGATGTATTTGAATATTAAATAAATAAAGAGCAGGAGGGACTAGTGCTCATGGGAGGTAAAGAGACATGACAGGAGTATTAGTAGGACAGTAAGAATGTCAGAATTCCCAAGGAATTTAGTAAGGAAAGCCTGTAGGATTGCTAAAACTACAGCAAGTAAATATTTCGTCACCTGCTTTTAAAAAGATATTAAAGGTGCACCTAGGTTTTCTCATAAAATTAAAAAAAAATCTGAAAAGCTGCATTCACCTGTGAGAAATAACACCTGAGAGAAGCATTTCAGGGAGGTCTCTTTGCCTGTAACTTGTGATTAACTTCATGTTGTATCATTCATGTGATTCAAATATTTCTTTAGAGTTACACCAGGCCATTACATCTGAAGTCAATCAGAGCTCCTGAGCTCTGTGTGTAGGTATTTGCATTTAAGGCAGTGATTTTTCTAATATAATCAGAATATATATGAGGGAATATGTAAAAATTCCCTTATAGCAGCTTATCAGTAGCTGAAGAGGGCTACAGAAAGGCAGGGGTAGGACTTTTTAATAGGATATGTGATGGAAGGACTAGGGAAAAACGGATGTAAATTGGAAGAGGGGAGATTCAGGCTGGAGATAAGAAAGAAATTCTTTATGGTGAGGGTGGTGAGACCCTGGAAGAGGTTGCCCAGAGAGGCTGTGGATGCCCCCTCAATCCCTGGAGGTGTTTAAAGCCAGGCTGGATGAGGCATTGAGCAACCTGGTGTGGTGGGAGATGGCAGAGGAGTCCATTCCAACCCAAACCATCCTATTTTTCTATATACTTCTAAATATATCAGCATATTCCCCTAGACAGACCTAAATTAGGAACTCCTTTGTCACCTCATTGCAAAGAGGTTGTAAGGAAAAGGTTAAAATTTAGAAGAGAGGAGTTTATCTTTTTCATGAAAGCAGACTTGTGTGAGATGTCTATCTGCTTCAGTCCAATTGTACCAATACTATGGCATGGAACAGACTGTAAGAAATACAAATTAATTTATTCTTTCCTCTGTGCAGTGCATTGTGTTATCTTCTCTTTTATCCTTTCAAGCTAATCCTGTTTCCCAATTATGCCATACACATAGGCAAAGAAAAGTTTCATTAACATAAAAAAAAAAACCCAAAAAAACCCTCAAAAGAGAAATTATGTTCAGGTGAACCACAATACAAAGTGATGAAATGGAAGGCAGAAGAATATAACTCCAAGGGTTATTGCTTCTGCTTGAATAAAAGTATTAGAAATGCATAAATATAATAAGTACTTTATTAAAATAAGTTTCTCTTTCTGTGGCTAAAATACAATACCACACTCTAATAAGAAATTTTCCTATGTTAGGCCACTGTGGGTGTTCAGATGTTTTGAAAAATATATGGTCATGGTGTTGTTATCTCCAAATTAAGAAAAAAAAACCACCTGGGAGAAGGTATTTAGAGGTGGGAAGAGGAGCCCAGGTGTGGTAAGAGGTCTGGCTACTTTTTCAGGGGGCTCAGATGACTGTGAGACATTTCTTTGTAATTCAAACTTTATATTTTCAGGGTATAACTTTTCTAAAATCCACTAAGAGAAAGCAACAGCCCAAGAAACTCATCTGCAAGGTTACAGTCTCTGTTTGGCTGCTGCAACTTCTCACCTCTTTCCCAAGATGAAATCTTGAAAAACTTTCACAAGATCTGGCAAAATTTTTATGAAGCACAGCATTCACACCTGAGGTTTTTTTCCAATTTATTAAGGAAACATCCTGAATTGGTTTTATGTGCTAAAAAAATGATTTCTTCCCTAGATCAGGTAATTCTCATCTTTGAATTTTTCCCCTGGTCTAGATTTTAAAACCACATTAATTGCTTTAGAAAAAGACCATCATTAGTCCTCTCATCTGATCCTTAAACTTTTGAGATGTATTTTCTCTTGTTATAAGTTGTGAGGAACTCATGCTTTCATTTTTGCAGCACAGCCAGAGATTTATACTTGGCAAAAAAAATTTCATGTTTTTTCAGAGCCAAGTTATGAATATTATTAATTTGTGTTTATTGAATTTGTGAAGCAACGTTTTCATGCTGGCATTTTTGAATATTCATTATTCCCATTACAATCAATCTTTTAAAATGCATTTCTTTTTGCTTTGAAATGGAAAAAGGGGCTTGAAATGCAGGGTTCTTGGAAGCTACTGTTGCAATAATCATGGCAGGAGAATAAATTCCATTTCTCATTCACACACAGAGACAGACTGCTATTTTTATGATGTTTAACTAAAGCATTACTTATCAAAGCAGCATATGGATTTGCTTGGGAACAAATCCTTTATTTCCCCAAACAAATCCTTGCACTTTTTTTCCTTCAGAAAACTATGTTGCTCTTATTAATTTTAATCCCAGCTTTCCTGTTGTTTGAATTTACAACACAGATTTAATCACTAAGAAGTCAGCTGGTTGAAAAAAAAGCCCCAAAAGAGATGATTGTGCTTTTCTGGTCTGTTTTTCTGTGACTGGAGTGACCCCAAAACATTTTGCTAAGCACATCTGAATCATTTTTTTCCTGAATTCTGCCTTAATTTTTCCCAGCTCTGCCATTCATTTGCTCATCAAAAATAGGAGAGGAACATACAGACAGCTTAATAGTGTGCTTGAAAAATCCTCCCTAGACTGCTTGGATGTATTCCCAGATAAAAGTCTTGCAGGTTCAGTTTTTTCAGTGAAATAATCTCTTCTCTAATATAGGAGGACATCAGACTAAGTATTTAAATGAGAAGTCATTATGGCTAGGGAGAAGTAATGCTGATTAAAGGTAGACAACCCAAAAATAGAAGGGAAACTCTACAAGTTGGAAAACATAGAAAGACATATTTAAAAGACACACATTTTAAAACTGTTATTTTATTTCTGTTCTGTTCTTTCACAGGTTCAAGTCTGAGGAGCAAAATAAAAATTTGCAAGCAAAGGTGCAGCTGTGGTATTTCTACTTTAACAAGAACAAAATATGACAGAGAGATTTAGGATGTTTGGTTTCCACTCAGGCTCTTCTCAGCAGTTGTCTCATCCAGCAAAATGTTTAAATTCATATTTTACAGTAGAAATGATAGAACAATGGAATATCCACTCTTTTGTGCATTGTATGATGTATCTACATCATTCCCACTGGACATTTATCTTCTACACTCCTTAAAAGCACCATTGAAGGGAATCTTGCATCAGAGGGAGGACTCTTGCACAGAGAAAGCTCTGATAAAAAAATAATTATTTAGTATATATTTTACTTAAAAATAAGGCTCTCTCTCCCTTCCATTCCTATCCCCCAGTTACCACTCAGTATCAAGTAGAATAATCTTTATAATACTTGAAGTCATTGGAATAATTTTAAATATGGGAGTTCTTGAATCTTCATGTCCTTTCTTAGGATTCTCTTTTTTATTTAAAAAAAAAGCAGTTGAGAGAATTGCTTTTCCTAGTTTCAGTCTTTCCCACTTTTACACAATTTGTTCCCTTTCTCAAGACAATTTTTGAGTTGTAGCTTGGTATCACCATTAAATTTGATGAGTGTGCTCTCCATTTTATGATCCAGGTTGTTAACACTCCTCTTACAAGCATGTCATGTGGAAGTGTCAAAAGCCATTCAGGTGTCAGGGAACAACATAACCTCACAGTCTCTTTGATCTGCTAGCTCAGTTGCCTTGGCAAAGAAAGAAATGACACTAGTTTGACATGATTTGTTCCTCATAGATCCCCTCTTCCCTTTTAACCTTGGCTCACTGTTTGCTAGATACTTACAAATGGGTTGATTTGTGGTCTCCTGTAGCATTCTTCTAAAAATGAGCTGGATGAAACAAATTTGTCCAGATCCTTCTCTCCTCTGACAATGTTCTGCTGTATTCACCTCCCTCCTTCCACTTCTCTTTCTGTACTGCTAGTGCTGAGCATCTTAAATACAGCAGAGCTAAACACTTGTCACTAGTTAATCTGATAATAGAAGATGAACCCACCAGACCTCCTGAAGTTAAGCATCCCTATTTTATCTAAATATTCTCCAAACTCCTGTTTCCTTTAGTATTTTCTTTTCCATCTACATTTTCTTTCAAATAATCTCTACTGAAAATCTACCATCTTCATGATAAATATTTTTTACTAAAAGAGAAAAAGACATTGGACTTTTAGAGGACTATTTCTCTCTCCTCTATTTTCTAAACAGATAGTTTAGATTTCTGCCTGCCTAAGCACTGCATTGATTCAGAATGCTCTTAATACTGATCACAGAATGCTTAAAGCAGCTCAACAAAATCAAATCAAGTTTTGCAACTTAATTTTTTTGTGAAAGACTACAGCTTTGCTTTTCAGTCCTAATGTTTCCAAGCTTAGCTCCTGAAAACATCAAATAAAGCAGTCACTCCTCCCTTTATGTTGAAAATAACAATCTTCACTTTCTCTAAATAACCACAAAATTCATTGCAATTTATAGATGATCTATATTGGAAGCTACAGAAAAATCTTCTGTAGGATATATAGTAATGGAAGCAGTATTACATCTTTATGCAACATGGGAGTAGTATTACATCTTTATGCAACAAGGAAGTCACTCATAACTACTATATATTTTTTAGGGACCTTCAAGCAAAATACTGAGTTTTCAATTTCTTTTCTCTGATTCTCTTTTCTGCAGGCCAGGACAAAATGCAGAACAACCTGGTGGTGTTAAGAAATGATGTCTGTATGTTCTCTAGCACATCATTTAGCACAACTGCACTTGGGTTCTCTGAGCCAAATATCCTCCTATGAAGCAGATCAGAACTAGTTTAACACCTCATTTGGTCCCTTGAGAATCATATTTTGTGCATGCCTGAGGTGGAGATGAAATCTGTCTTCCTCAGAAAGGAGCCTAACTAGTGGGTACCAAAACCATCCTGTTCATTCACACAGAGCCCACTAACTGAGGGTGCCAAATCCTGACTAGTCTGAACTGATGCAGCTAAAGTTAACTGGAATAACACCTCCAAAATAACCTATTCCTAGATTTAGTCAGCATTTGAGGAGGCAGACCAGGTCTGATAGCTCTAAACAGTGGGTGTTCAAAATCCATGCAAAATAAGGATCCAAAAAAGAGCCAGCACCAGAATACACTCACAAGAAACACTGCTGCCTAAAACAAATCACAATCTCTCTGTGAGGTCTGAAAATATTAGAATAACTTTTTGTCTTCCTCAGAGGCAAAAGGAAGAGGAAAGATTGTATTGAGCTGACATCATACCTGCAATGAGCAATGTGCTTTGCATCTTATTTTATTGGTTATTTTCACAGACAACACAAACTACATAACATTTATCAGGGCTTTTTTGTTTGTTTTTTTTTCTGATTTTGAAATGAGATGAGAGGTTTTGCTTGTTGGGTAAGGAAATCTCCTTAGATGAGGGTGATGTGTTCATCAGGAGATTATGGTAACAGGGAGTGTTCAACCTGGAGAAGAGAAGGTTCAGGGTGGACCTCATTTTAGTTTCTCAATACCTGAAGGGGGCTACAGAAAGGCTGGGGTAGGACTTTTTAATAGGGTAAAGGATGGCAAGATTAGGAATAAAGGATGTAAATTGGAAGAGGGGAGAGAGAACACTAAGCATCAGGTTTTGAGGGGCTGTCTCAATGCACTGATCTAGTCTTAGGAGACTCAGGAGCATTTGAGTAAACCATCTGATTAATGCTAAGGCAAAATGGTTTTCTCAATCCCTGCTGCACATTTTTGCAGAGTTACAGGACATTGAAAGGACACGGGTTTCTATCTAATCTGTGGCTGATAAAGAGAAAATTCCCCCAGGCTTCTACTGATACACTGCTCGTCTAAGCTGGCAGAGCTGAGGAGCTGTGAATACACTATCAAAACCTCTGACAAAGGCTTTTCTTTTATTGGGAGTTTAGTTACAGAGTTTTGAAGAGGAAATTGTTGTAGATATTCTAAGTGCAGCCATTAGAGGGAGCTGGCTTATGAGAAATTTAGGGTATATTTGTGCATTAAATAGAATACAAGATTTATAAAGAGTGTAAGCTTCTTCTTTACAACCCTTGGAAGGTTATGAATGACCTGATCAAATGTCTTAATGATATTGTTAGAATGGGTTCCTCTCTATGTGATTTATACCTTTAAAATGCAGAAAATAAAAATAGAAATATTAAAGACTCCTTAAGTGCAGTTCTTTTGCTTGAGACAATGTTATCTTCCAAAATTTTCTTGTATTTCAGCCTGGAGAAGAGAAGGCTCAGAGGAGACCTCAGAGAAGCTTCTCAATACCTAAAAGGGGCTACAGAAAGGCTGGGGTAGGATTTTTTAATAGGATATGGGATGGCAGGACTAGGAATAATGATGTAAAGTGGAAGAGGGGAGATTTAGGCTGGATGGAAGAAAGAAATTCTTTCCTTTTCAATATGCAAGTGGATTAATTTTAACTGAACATAGAAATAAGTATAAATAAGTAAAATTCATAAATAGATAAATGTATATATGTACAAGCATAGTAAATGAGAATTTACTGCAGTTTTCAACAGTACTTTGTATTATTAGTAAAAGGAATCTTATTAGGACTATGAAGTTTTTCCAGTTTCTATTTCTATAATGCTCAGAGCACATCTGCAGTTGGTATTAAATTATTAAGTTCAGATTCACAAAAAGTTTGCTGCCTGTAGAGTAATTGAACACCTTTTGACTATTTACCAAGAGAAACTTGGCAGTGTCCAACCAGCCACATATTTCTGAAATATTTTCTTATTCCTAATGTCAGTTCTGGAGCACTCCCACCTCCACATCTACATCCCCTGGAGCATCCACACAT
Organism: Turnix velox; assembly: GCA_013400935.1. NCBI lineage: Eukaryota > Metazoa > Chordata > Aves > Charadriiformes > Turnicidae > Turnix > Turnix velox. Next base: position 7,068 of record VZTY01009326.1, on the reverse strand, counting down.
TTAGCTGCTCTTTCACATTCATGAGTAATAAGCACAGAAAATTCCAGATGCTGCAGCAGAGGGTTTGCTCATTATAATGATCAGCTGGAATCAGAAAGTTTTCTTCATGATAGAATAATTTTTTTCCTCCTGCTTGGATTGAAATGCTGAACCACTCAAGTCTGTGGGATGAAGGTGAAGAAACCTTCAAAGAGGCAGCAGCTAATTCTCCTAATGGGTGTGAGATGCTCAAGCTGAGACCAGGATCCATCTCCTTGAACTTTTCTGGAAGTCAGCAGTCACTCCTCCAACACAGAGAGCACAGCTGAAGTAGCTGATCCATTTGTACACTGAAAAGACAGCAAAGAGACAAGAAAAGGATGTTAAAAAAGTAGGAGATGGAGAATAAAACTCTTAAGACACCTGATATGGGAAGGTAAAACATATTAGAAGGCAAAATAATGAGGTACAAGGAGTTCTGGTGAACAGAAAAAGCATGTGAAAGTGACTACAACAGAATAAAAACATCCACTGTAATTTAATTTACTAGCAGAAAAGCTGATTTCCAGTCAGGATGTGAAATATATTGAGTGGGGATTTTATTTTTTTTTCCTAGTCTTCTGGAGCTCTTTCAGTATTGTACACAGTGCATGAATATGAATGAATGGCTGGAGGGCAAAACTCACCTTTCCTCAAACTTCCTTATCTACAAGTCATAAAAAGAAAGCTTGAAAATCACATAACTGCAGAACTTTTCAGAGGAGTTTCCTCAAGAATAGTCTAACATTTTTAAACCTCCATTTGCCATCACCAGTTTTGTTCAGAATTATAATTCTGACTGAGATTAAGGGTCTTTAAAATTTAGCCTGCAGGTATCCACACTCAGATTTGTAAATTTAGATTGGGATAGTGGGAAAGAAAAAGCTAAATATGGCCTGAAGAGCATATAATATTCACCTCAGACAAGAGTTTGCTGCTCCTTTCATAGCAGTAGAAGCAATAACTCATCTGCAGATGATGTGCAATTAAGCAGAGCAGGTGCTGAGAGGTGAAGAGCCACAATGAAGATAAAGCCAGTGGTGTTAAGGGCACTATATATAGCCCAGGATCATGTCACCAACAATATCTAGCAGTAATTCTCTAAAATTAATAAAAGCAGGACACGAGCACATCATCAATATTACTCTGTAACAGCTTCATTTCATAGAAATCATCAGAAAGACCACCTCAAAAGCCCTCATAAATCTGATAGACTTTAACATCCATCTCTCCTTTAGCCAGAAAACCCTCTTCCAAAGAGCTCCAAGATGTTTACCAGGCTAAAATTCACAAAAGCTGTGCTGAGACCTCTAAGTGTATGAATACCTTTCACCTGGGCATCAGCTGATTTAATTTTTTTAAATAATTCTTACTTTTTAGCCTGGGATGCTCAAGTTCTACAGGTCTACAGATGCCCCTTGAAGCTCTTTGTCTCCTTTGCACCTTTCATACCATCTTTCAAGTTTTAGATACTGAAAAGACTTTCAAATGAGATGTTGCAAACCCTCTAGTTTTGTTATTTCACCCCTCAGTTCACCCACTTGAATAAATTTCATAAATTCCTGTGATTTCTAGCTCTTCGTTGTGTCAACGAGTTCCACAATCTGTTCTATAGCCACTTGACTTCAGATAAATCCTTTACCAAGTTCCTCATAAAAAACCCAGGTTTCAGCATTTGAGTTTTCCTAGGTTTTGTCACCATAAGCATATTAAGAATGTAAAGGGTAAGAGAAATTTAGAAAGCTGCATGGGATGCTATCAGATAATTTAGTTTCATTCATTTGAGAAGGTCACCATGTAGCTCACATATGAAAATGCAGATCAGGTGCAGCTCATCTCAATGCAAAGTAAAAACTCTTCAACTTTTAAGCCATGTTTCAGTGTTCCCTGGCTCCTGAAGGCAATGCAATTGAAACACAAAGAAAAATGCAATATTTTCCCCCTGTAATGATTAACATCTTGTCCTAAATCCTAAATATGTGGGATTTTCCATCATGGGAAAAAAAAAATCAGAACGAACTCCTTATTCTGGAATGTAAAAGTATTATTTTAGAATTTTCACTAGGAAGGAAATTCCAACTCTTTAGCCAAATATTTTACTTCTACTTCATTTTCTAATGCTGTTACAACCTGATGTGTGTAGTTTACAACAACACAAGGTTGCCTTTATGTTATGTTATTCTATTCCATAAAAGAACTGATCATAGAAGTGAGCCTTGTTGCATATTGTTCACCCTCTCCATCTCAAAATGTTAACTTTCAGAAGAGCCATTTTTTTCCTCTGGTCAAACTCCCCTGGATGTCAACTCACTGTTGACCCTGTGGTTTCATCTTTGGTGCTGTGATGTCTTTCAAACAGTGCTGGAACACAGGTATTCTACTCTCCTGAGCTCTACTTTCAATTCCTTTCAAGCAAAACATGCAGTGTATTTCCTAGGACACGGCATTTCTTTCAAAGCCATGCAGCATGTCTTTTAGTTCTGCTCTGCCCAGGCTCTCTTCTTTTTGATGTGTAGCTTTTTGTGGTTTTTTTCACCTTTTTTTCTGGTGTTTTATTCCTCTCTACCCACTTTTTCAGTTGGAAAGACAATAGCTCTCTCTTTGATGAGGTCAGGCCATCATCACCCCTCTCTTTGCCATGACTTGTTTCTCTTAACAAAAAAAATATATATTAAGTTCAAAATCTTTGAACTTGAAGTTATCCCACCAGGGAAATCTCCCATTTTTCTGTGGGTTCCTGTGCTTGCAACCTACTCCTGCCTCCAAATGAGAACTGATGGGGAGCTTCTGGTGCTTTCTCTTCACACCTGCCTTTGAGAACCCACCTCAGCTACTAATTCTGCTCTTTAGCCATGGGAAAACTGCTTGCTGGTGATTCAAGCAGAAGCAGGAAGAGTGTGGGTTGTTCTGGGACTGAGACTTGTATTAATGACTTGGAAATGAAGTGAAAATATCAGCACTTGTTTGAGCTCTGAGAGGCAGATTAACTTCTACCCTTTCCTCCTCACCCCCATCAGAATTCCTTTCCTCATATCTTGAGCATTTTGTAATAAATTTTTAATTGTTTTCAATTTTTTATTCATTTTTAACATGTCTGAAAACTTAGACCATAATTACCTTTTCTATAGAAGACAGGAGAATCTATGTAAAACCTGCTGGGAGAAAGTTTGCAATCTATATTCAATCTATGAACTTCTTATCATGCAGGGTAATTTTTTTCCCCTCTGTTTAGTACTACATGTACTTCTATAGTCTCATTGATTAATTTTACAAAATCTGCTTGCTTTTATTTGAAAAGGGATGGCAAGTCCTGCTTTGTGTTTTGATTGTTTTGTTATTTACCTTTCTAGCTGCAGTCAGGCAAGTGAAAGAACCAAGGAGAAATGAAAATTGAAAATAAGCAGCATTTTAAGTTCTGTTTTACCTAGAAAACCCAAATTTTCTACATGCATTAAAGAGGAATTGCTTGATCTCAAGACCTATCTTTGTACAGTAAAGAAAGGTGTGCATCATTTAGAATTTAGATAAAATGAAGGAAATAGCTCTATTAGGCAGCAAGAGATTTAGGAGCTATTAGGATATTTAGGCAGGAAGAATTTAGGAGTTTGAATACAGAGAATTGCCTCTCAGATAAAGTCCAGGGCTCAAAGAGAAATGTTTTAAGAGAGGACTGAGAGGAGATCTACTTCCAGCATATCACTTCAAAGGAAATAAAAACCAGCCTAAATTAAGTAGATTCTGGCTTCTGTTTCTAAGGAACAACAGGAAGAAATTGCTAAAATCTGAAGCTGAACAAATTCAGGGCCTTTTTTTCCTTTCTTTCTCAGGAAAAAGTAGGAATGTTTGTACTGTTAGAACAAGCTTTCTGATAAATTTGGTTTCCTCATCTCTCCTGCTTGGCTGCTCTTCTGAAAGATCATTTGGGTCAAGTACAAACAAATTCTTGGGCTCTAAAACACCTTGTGAAATTTAAACAGCCCAAGATACACAAAATGCAGGCTGGTTGATGTAATGAGCATTTCCACTTAATCTCTCTGCACCTGTGGTTGTAATATTGGAACTGGGATGTGGCAGGTGAGAGGGAAGGATGTGAAACGGCCTCCCATCCCTCCTTGAAGCTTTAAGATGAGGAAAATCCTCCTGGATTGGTTTTGGGTTTCTGGAAGAATGTAGTCAGGGCATGGCTGTGGGCACAGCATGAAAGGAAAAGGATTTGGAGCAAGGGAGGTTATTGAAATCTAACCCAAAATCCCCCTCTTGGTTACACAGCACCTGATCTGCTTCCTGCCACTTGGGACTCCAGTTATGGGTCTGACATTCTGCTTTCTAGCATAATTACTTCATTTCCCTAATGGGTTTTGGAGCTATTTACACTCCAGGCAAGGATTCCTTGTCTTAACAACCTTGCTCTTCCTTTGCCAAGTCAGATGAGACAGAACAAGTCTTCCTTCATCTATCTCTTTCCTTCTTTTCCTTCATGTGGAAGTGAAGCCCTTTTTGGCACAGAGCTGTGAGACATCTGAGAGAGGGTGTGTGAAAACACTGATCATCCAGACACTCATTTGGTTGCAGTAGAAACCACAGTTTAAGTTGCCCAGGAATTAGGTGGGATCCAGTGGAAACCACTGCACATAATAACATTTACAAACACCAACTTTAAATGGCCAGTAAGCACAAAAGCAACTCTCAGGAGCTACTCCTTTTCAAAGTAGAAATCATTTATTGCAATGAACTGTCTGTATTCACAGAATATTTGATTAGTAGTACTCAATTTTTTTGTGCTTCTTTGGTTGTTACAGTGTGGGGATGGATCTTGGTCATCAAATGTTTGTCTTATTTATAACATCTCATTTAATTATTCACTGATATGTCATCTATTTGAATGATCAACACAGCCTGAGAGATGGGAGCACTCTTACCTGTCTTTGCTCATATCAATGGTCATATAGTCTGGCAGTGGGATCATAGAATAGTTTGGGTTGGAAGGAACCTTAAAGATCATCTAGTTCCAACTCCCCTGCCATGGGTAGAGACATCTCCAACCAGACCAGGTTGCTCAGTGCCTCATCCAGCCTGGCCTTAAACACCTCCAGGGATTGAGGGGGCATCCACAGCCTCTCTGGGCAACCTCTTCCAGTGTCTCACCACCCTCACAGCAAAGAATTTCTTTCTTCTCTCCAGCCTTAATCTCCCCTCTTCCAATTTACATCCATTATTCCTAGTACTGCAATCATATAACCTACCAAAAAGTCCTACCCCAGCCTTTCTGTAGCCCCCTTTAGGGACTGAGAAGCTCCTCTGAGGTCCCACCTGAGCCTTCTCTTCTCCACCCTCAACAACCTCAACTCCTTCAGACCTGCTCCAACAGCAAAATGTTTTATGACCCCATCACAAGCTCATATCACCTTATTTGAGGTCTCTCTGAATGAATTTTCTCACCATGTGCCTTAGCATATAGGTTCTAGGTGGATCTGTTCCCTAATCTTGTCAGACACAGATGTCTGCCTTGTTATAATTATAATTATTATTAAAAAACACCCCTACATTGTAAAATAATCATCACAATTCACATTTTAAAAAAAACCTCTGAAAAACTGACACTCTGACACTATAATTTGGAATTTGTTTGTTCTCATAACCCTTTTTTAAGATAACAAGAATGAAATCAAGTGGAAATTTCTGCTTAACCCCAGATCATTAAAGAACAAGTTAAGTCATATTGAAATAGCAGGAGCAGGAAAATTGCTCTATAGGATTTACACCTCACCATAGACATTTACACCTGTATTTGTCTTTAATGCAGCCCCACAGTTTGAAATTCTATACCTCTAAAAAATGGGTACAGAATCCCTGCTTCCTGCTAAGTAAAAGATAAGGTTTACAGTTAAAACTACCAGGTCTTCATAATGTTCTATTTGTTGATATAATTAGTCCTATAATGTAGAAACCTGAATGCTGCTTTCAGCTCCATATCTTTTTATAGGACCAGGCAGAAAAGCCATTTCATTTTATGGGACCAGGCAGAAAAGCTTTCATTTCATATAGATATGAAGTGAGAAAAGGAATTAGTAAGTCCTTTTTGTATAAAACATGGCATTTTGTGGCTGAAATTGCAGTAACTTGAACATGTTTCTCTGATTTCTATGCAAATGACTCAAATTCATGTTCTGAAGCCTGAACATTAGTGTGTCACTTAAAAGTCCCCATGAGATATACCCCTATCATCACACTGTCATCACATAACACCACATTTCATGCAGTTGTCTGGATGCTAAAAGGTAAGGTGACCTCCCTTAAAAATCTATTCTTGATCTATTTTTCATCGTGAGAAAAGTGTTATTTCAATTTTTGATGCCACCTTCCTCCTACTAAATATTCCTTTCTTCTCAGAGCCAGCACCTTGGCATTAGACACATTAAAGATGCACCAAAGATAGAAAAACTTGCTAACATTTCAGTCAGGTTTATCTGAAACACCAGTGTTTACCCTTATCCCTGGAGTTCTTTGAAAGCTTGGTGCATTTTTCTGAGGGGTTTTTTGAGTCATTTTTATCTTCTCTGTGGGGAATTTTACTCTGCTTTTCCTTCCTTACATGGGTAAGGATGCACTTCTACTGAATGCTTCTTTCTTTTACAGATCTACACAACTACACATCCCAAACTGCTGAACTTGGGGCAATCAGCCCACAGCACATCTCTCTGCTCTCATTATCTCTCATTTTTCTTCAGGTGGTCATTGAAATTTTGAAGTAGCACAATTTCATGTGAAGGTGTGAGCACATGCACAAGAAAATGGTGGAGGATCCTTTGTCCATAAGCCACACCTTGCATTTAAGAGAGTGATTTTAAGAAAAATCTTTCAGATGAAAGGTTGAAGTGTTCTGTGCTTCTAAAGCCATTTGGTATATTCCTTGCAGCTCTTGTATGGAGAGCTAAGTCTGACTGTTGCAAACTCCACTGATGAGCAAAGCTAGATGTGGTCACTCTCACTTCTAGACAACTTTATTAAAATGCAGTAACTTGTTTCCAACTCAGAGGAGCTTCTCAATAC
>VZTY01009324.1:101753-197275 GCA_013400935.1 Turnix velox | reverse complement strand
ACCCAAACTGTTCCATGATTCTACGTTCTCATATATGATTTTTATGCTAGCAACTACATGAGTTATCTTATTCTAGACTCTGGCTCAATGTATGCTATAGACCAAGAGATCCGCCTTCATGCTTACAATATACATTGACAAAATGCACAAGAAAATAATAACAGCATGATTTGCAGCTCCCCTTTCCTTTAAATGTTTGCCATAATTAATATTAAACTCACCATCAAATTTCATTAAACTGCACTTTGACAACTCTTTATTAAAACCACTTTGCTATCACTTCTGCCAGTGGTGCTTTAAGCAATCTAAATCATTTATTTGCAACAAATTGGCATAGTCAGCAGGACTTTAACTCAGGATTCATGACAGTGTGCAAGCTGTAACAGGACAAAAGTATTTCCTGCTTATTAAAATACAGTATTTATCTCAGTTTTTAAATTCTTTGGACATACAGCTGAATCCATTTTTAATTATAGGATGTGATAAAGGATGCAGCCTCTTGACACGGGACTCAGGAGTTTGAGAGCATCATATGAGACAGAAAAAGATCTTTCATTCAACTTAGAGAGACATATGCACATGGGGAAAAACATGCAGGGTGTACATTATATCAGTGATGGGGAGGGCAAGATGAATTCTATTAGCACCTGGAAATACCTCTTCCTACACATATCTTATTTCACCATCCTTTCAGTGTAGTTTTTAATAGTGATCCTCAAAATGAAATAGTCATAATAAAATTCAAGTAGAGATCCCCTGTATCAGCAACTAAAGTAGTGCCTATGCTTGTTCCTAATACTAATTTGGAAGGGATATAGAGAATGAGGATCATTCCCAACTGTGTTTGATTTGTAGAAATAAAGAGAATTAAGTGAATATATGATTGCAAATTCTGATTGATTGAAGAGGTTGTCAGCTGATCTGGATAGAAGTAATCTCAGCCACTTCTTTTTGCTGCAAATTCCCTGTGCTGAACAGGGCTTCCCTAAGATTTAACTAAATCTAGGATGTCAGCATTATTTCTGAAGGCAGTGTGTTTACACTGAGTCAACCATCCATCCTGATGCCCATACCTTTCTTGAAATTTCTTTTTTGTAGAAGATTTGTGTTATTCTCATTTGTTTGAAGGGTCAAAACAAATTTCAAGGATGTTGGCAAATGCTGCAGTGTCAATTGTATTGAGTAGAGACTGATTCTGAGTTGCAGCAGAACTATCTAGGAGTTAGAAACCTCTAGGTTGAATCAGAGAGCTCCAACTTGAGCTCATCAACAATCTGAACATCTGATGGATATGATATGATTAATGACAACATGCCTATCTTGCTCTTCCTGTGGCCTCAAGTTACATTTCAGATTCTTCCAAAAGTATACTAAAAACAGGCCCTTGTATTTGGATACTCCCAGCATCAACGTAAAGGTGTGCGAAAGATGAAGAAAGAGGGGAACAGGTGTTTCTAGAAGCAAAGGGAAGAGAACCCTACCTCCTGTGCTCACTCATCTTAGAAGAAAAAAAGACCCAATAAAAGGAAATTGGACCAAGGGAAAAGATGATATGGCTGAACTCTTGATCTATAAATGGTCTGTGATTGATTTTAAATATAATATAATATAATAGTAAGCCTGGAACTTCACAAAGGGACGAGCTACACTTAAGGAAACATATTCTCACTGAAAGCTGTTACTACTTTCCAGCAAGCAGAAGAGGAGTGTGAAGCAGCAAATGACTTGGAAAATGGACCCTGTTATCATGTAAGGTCAATGAAGAAAAAGGAGCAATCTCATTATTTTGAGATTTGACAGTTTGTCACAGTTTACTGAAAAGTTGTCCATTTGAGAATGTATATAAGCAGCCCATGCAAAATTAAAGAAAATGTACTGCAAAGAAGAATTCTTTTCATAGTAGTTTCCGAAGTTACATTGAAAAGTCTACTGATCACTTGTGCTTTTGTACATAATTACTTGTTTACTTGCTTTTTAAAATTTTTTATTCTAACGCAGGTCACAGTGTGAGTACCTTACCATATCAGTAGCACAAGAACACAACAGCCTAAGTAGGGAGTGAATTTAAGAGGGGAAAAATGTATAAGCATTCAGTGGGCTTATTTTGCAGTTATCTAGGATTTAAGATTTATGAGAACTTAGAGTCCCTGTTCTCTGCTTTGTTTCTGTTAACTCACGTCACCAGAACTGAGAATTGATATAGCTTTTGTGAGTTTGTCTTCAAATATTGTTTATTCATGCTTTCGAGTCTAGACATGTAGAGAAGCGTTGGCTACTTAAACATAATATTACAGAGCATTATGAAAGCGCAATCAAATTGGACAGAATGTCGCGTGTAAACAAAGAAAGAACTGGGCCTTTGTTTGTACTTACAAGCAATGATACCCTGCGTAACACAGAGTATGGAGAAACAAATTTGCTATACGGTTCTGATCCCTGCCGTTCTTATTCCCTATGAAATCATCAACAAGCAATTTTTACTCTTTCATGAAGTGATACTGAATTTAGAGTAAAAAAAAGGAGAAGCATTAGACTAATCAAAATAATGTCCTTGTTATGATAAGCTTAATAAGCCAGAAACTCATCTTAAATTAATTAGCTTTAAAACAGATTCTAAAAAAAGGATCTTGGTTTTAAGTGGGACCTCAGATTAACTAATTAGTCAATGTTTGCGAAGTGCAATGAGTATGTGGAAGGATGGAGAGTACGCTCTGTAGTAGGATATGTACTTAGTCTGGGGGAGTATGGTCTCCATTGAAACCCTGTTTGGATCTGGATTTCTGTATAGGAGAGAATATAACCTGATGGTTGCGGTCATTTGTTGACAAAACTTCTTGGTTCTGAGCCAATCAATGCTATTAACATACAGTGAACACAAGCAAGTCTGTTTTATTCCTCTAAAAAAATAAGGATTGTCAAAACAGACAAAGCAAAAAGGATGAGTTCTTTGTGACTTTCACAATGGCATGTGTATGAGTTATGTCCTTGTTTTTTTGGCATACCAAACTACTTTGGTTTGCAGGTGTACAACTGAGGAGAATTTGCCACAGTACACACTGAGGACAGAAAAGATTAGAAGCAGAAGACTGGAGGAGGAGTCTCTCAGTGAGATCCAAGAAGCACAATACATTGGAAAATGAAGGATGGTATAAGGTAGGCTGTGACATGGGAAAGAGTAAAGTGTGGAACAAGTACTTAATATAATAATTAATTTTAACTTCCTTCCTTGGCAAATGTCAATATATTTTTAAAAAAGTGTATTCTTTCTGAAAACTACTCCAAAATAGACACAGAGGGGAAAAGTAATGCTACTTTTACTGTTATGGAGTAATTTTTGAGTACTTGTGAAGAATGACAGAGAAAAAACTCTTGATGCTGCTGTGTACTCCAAAGGTATTGTAAAAAAGTAAGCATGCTCACGTGCCCCTAAAATGGCACCATCTCACAAAAATATGAAGAGAAGATGATACTCACTGTATTTTTTTCAAAAATGTGCTTGTTTTAGTTGCATTCCCTTTTAACAACCTGCCTTTCTTTCCATCCATCCTGGGCAACCAGCTAGTTCCAGTTTCAACTACTCTAGGACTATGTGTCAGGATTTACAATGACTGCCTCAGAGTTTGCATTTCTGCCCAATTCAAGATGCCTTTTCCTCCATTAACTTTAGCTAGGATGTTGTAAAATAGCTAGGTGTCAGGCTCTTCTAAGCATAATATGAGATAGCAGTGCCCAAACACCATCCTGTGTTGACCAACTGACAGTAGCTTGAATTTAATCAAGTCACAGCTCTTTTCTGTATCAAGAAAATAATCTTCACTTCAGGGATGACAGAGAAGTGAAATGGGCTGCCCAGAGAAGTAGAGACATACAAAAGCAATCTGGACATGTTCCTGTGCAGCCTGCTCCAGATGAACCTGCTCTGGCAGAGTGGTTGGTTTACATGATCTCCAGAGGTCCCCCCCCATCTTGTGATACTATGATATCCATTTAATCACTTCTGGATACGCAGTAATGGATTTCTTGTAATGGATTAATCTTGTTTTCTACTGTAAGGTTAATTTTTATTATGGCTCATTTTCATTACAATTAAGAAAAATATAAGTTCCCTTCTACTCAATACTATTCTACAGTGTTCATTATCTAAAATTCTTACAATGAATTTCCTTCATTAATCATTTTTCCAGACTAAAGCACTCCATATTTTATGTTCCAGTACACAAATGAAAAGTCTATTACATTTTGCCTATTTATGAAAACTTCATTCAACATTCTAGATGATAGCAAATACAATTTATTAAGCAGTCACTAATTAATTAATTTCAAGTTTATTTCTCATTCATTCTTAATATTTTACTTTGCCTTAGTAAGTGCTACGTGCCACTAGAGGCTTTCCTCCATTTGGAAGCAACCCCTACCAATACCATCTAATATGCATTACTGTGGGTTTATCTGCAAAGATTTTAATATTTTTACCATATTAACAATTTGTCTGCCTTTTCTTCTCAACTGATCTTTAGACCTGAGTAGTCTAATTACTCCTTTGTCCTTTAAAGATGAGAAAAAATTCATTTATTTGAAAAAACCAGGATCACTGAACTGCCAAAGTACAATGAAGCTGGGTAACAGGAAAAACTATGTCAAGTGACTTCAGTGTCCTTTCCTTGAAATTCTGCCTTCTTAGATTTCTTTGTATTTTAGCTCTGTACTGGCATATAATCAAATTTAAAAATATGCCATACTCAGAGAAAGCAGTAATTCAGAATTCATAATCATGATGATTCACACTAGAAACATCAGCCAACAAGTAATGGAAGTACTGTAACATAAGGGATCCTTACACTTTTATACTTCTATAACTTAAAAATGAAACATGACAAAATTGTAATAGTTTGATCAGAATAACATTAGAGATTGATTGTGTCCTTGTGTCGTTAGTGATAAGGCTGTGTTCTTCTTTTCCTTGTCTTTTCCTTTCCTTCTGGTTACGGTAGAAGGCACGTTAGCAACAGGTACTCTGAAGAGTGAGAGGCTCAGACTATCCCAAAAGCCATGCATCCCCAAATCCCAAGTTCTGCATGGCTGTCAGAGAGGCTCAAAAACTCACATAAGGACAAAAATAATCTTCACAGTTCCATCACAGCTGCAGAAGACCAATTTTATGACCCCACCTTTGTTACTCATCTCTTTTTCTAATCTTCACCCTTTCTTTTCAGAATCGGCAATCCCTACCCACTTACTGACAGAAACTTCATTTATGTTTTTATCTCAACTTTTTTTACTCTTCCCTATACTCTTTTTTCTCAGTTCACCATGAAAACAGTTGCATTCATCTTCCACTTACTTTTCTAAAAAAGGCATACTATCCTGATTCTCCTTTAAAACTGCATCACTCCTTTGTTGTTGAGTGGCCCCAGTAACACATGGAATACTCAAAAAATCTGGCAAATGCTCTGCATATGAGTTGCAGATTCTGTCTTTTGTTATCTCCTTTTCAAGAATACTAGATGGATCTAAGTGTAATTTTCTAAACTGAGCAAAGACATTGATTTTTACATAGGCAGTATTCCTTTAAGAGATTTCAGTTTTCCTTGAAGACAATGACAGTCTGATAAAACTTTGCTAGTGTGAGGTATGTTGTCAGGGGACATGACAGTGATAAGTTGAAGAGAAATCTCTGATAAAGTGGTTTGATGAAACAGAGCACATTTTCTTTGTTTCTGTTTAATTTGATTCAGCAGGGGATATAAATATGACTCCTGGTAACTGTGTTCAAAGAAAAAGAGCAGAGCCTTCACAAAACAAAACTGAACTGAAGCAGAACTTCCAAACAGATCTGGAATTTTTCATAACTGCCTCTTTTTTATGTGAGGTATGCATGCCAACCCTGTATTTAGATCCATTTCATCACATTCTATCATAATATGATTACAAGAAATAATTTTAGAAGAAACAGAAGCCAGATTCAGGACAGTTTCTGCTTCTGTCTCAACTGGGCAGTTGGTAGCAAATCCCCCAGACATTTTGTCCACACATAATGCCTTATCAGGACAAAATCAGATCCAAGGATAGAGGAAAGGAACAGTCAATCAATTCACATTTTCAGAGCTGTCAGATGCATGGTAGAGAAGACTTGTTCAGGCTAGTTGTAGAATTATATTTTTTCCTCTAAAACAGAAATGTGATATTATCTCCTGTTTCCCATGATTTGAATTTGGTTTAGGGACTGAAGAACTCATTCTCACTTGATGGCGGTGTTGAGAGGAAAATTCTCAAAAATTCTCCAGACAATGTCTGGGCAAGAGTAAATAGTGGTGTGTACTGTGCTCTAAATTATGTGATTTAAAACACAGACTATCAGAGCTTCAGGAAATTAAGAAAAAAAAAAAGGCAGTAATGAATGGAATTTTTTAAATCTACTGAAAATATCCACTTCAGCCTGAGGATTTTACCAAAATAGTCGACAATCATTTATCATCAGCATCCCTAATTAAATATTGATTAAAATAATATATTTAGCAGACCTACCTGGTATCACAAACAAGATTAAAGAAGCAGTGACCTATTTAAACCACAGATTATCTATAATAAAAAAAATTTTCAGATATGTTATCAGTTTGTGGACACATGGATGTGCAGCAAAACAAAACATACAAAAAACTGATCTCTAATTATATAAGGTTTGCAGGATGGGGACTACCTTTGCGCCTTTCAGTGTCTGCTTCCTTATGTTCTGTTTATTGTAGATTTTTAGATTCTAGAGCCTTCCTGAGCTAATGACACACCTAATTTTTCGAGAAGGCCTTTTTCACTTCTCAGGAAGCTGATTATTGAAATCCTACTTCTTTAGCCATGTTATTTCCAGGGAATCATCACTTTCAAAAACTTCCAGATTTGAGCTAAAGCTGTGTTTATCCATCAAAGAAAGAAAATACAGCAGCCACATAATTTTTTCCTGTAAGTCACATGCTTGAGGGTTCCATGTGGGACTGAAATGGCTGCATACTTAATCACTCTTTAGACCTTTGCTGAGGCTGCCAACAAACTTGCCACTAGAGGTGAAAATGTAATCTATCTTCTAGAAAACAGAAAACCAGGCAAACATTGTTTCATAGAGTCCAATATTACCCTAACAAACTATACAGCTAAGCAGATTGAATGTTCTCACTTTCCAATCACACTTCCTTGGGAAGGAGTTCTCCTATAAAGCAATTGCAAAAGATCTCCTGTACCATTTCTTTCATTTATAGAATCAGTCTACAGATGAAAGCGAAATTGAGACTAACTCAAAACATTCTTCATATGTCTCTGCCTGTTTAATCCACTTCACCCTCTAGGAATCCGTACTGCGGTGTTGCTGCAGCCCCCCAGTATCATAACCACTACAACAGTTAAGCTTGTGAAGTTCCTTTGATAAATATTGACAGATACGTGGTCTCTGGGAACTGAGATTGGTCGTGACAATGCTTGGCAATACCATATCTCAGCTCTAACTCACACTGCCTTCACACAGAGGTCTGAAGAGAGAAACTGTCAAAGACTAGGTTGCCACTTTCACTCCTACCTGTAGATCCTCAAAGCCCCTGAATAAAAGACATAGAAAGATACATTTTTATACTCACAAATGGACAAATACAATTGTCCCCTGGCTATACAGGAGCATCCATAGCAGATGAACTAAGTAGTCAAAGGAGTTTAAAAACATAGACAAAGAAGGATTGTGGCCTTCTTGGTGGATCCCTAATAATGAAGACCTAGGAATATATCTGATGATGAATACACACTTTTTTTGTTTTAATGCCTATGTCTTATGTAAATTGCCTCACTGGACTTCAAGGCAAGATGAAAGAAAATCTCTTTACGAGGCCAAGTTTTGCTATAGCTGTCTTTAGTAAAAACAAAATAAGAGGCATAAAAATTTGTTTCAGTATTAGATAAAAATCAATTTTAAAGTGAAATTAGGACAGCAATAACAAACATTGTGCCAGCTATGGAGCTTAATTTCCTAAGAGGTCTGATTCAGCCAGGTACAAATTCAGAGTGGCTTATCAGCAAGTTGGTGTTTGAAATACCAACTACTGTCTCTGTACAGTTTGACATTGCTTCAGCTCACAAGCCTCTGTTCCATGGGGTTTTCAGTATTACTAATGAACTAATGTAAGAAAAAACATCATGCTTTTATGTCACAAAGGGAATCAAAATGCAAAGTATTGAAATGATTTGCTGTCCTTCATAGATAAAGTGTATTTCTATGGAAGGTAATAGTATAAAAGAAGATGTAGAAATACTTTCTGGTCTATATGCCCACTGTACATGAACTTAATTTTTTCCACCGGAAATTAATTTTCACTCTTCTGTTTGGAATTGAATTCTAAATCAAAATATCTGTAGAAATCAGAATATATTAGCATATATATTTTCTTCAACAATAGGAATTTCCCACAACAGTTGCAAATTATGTACTATTTGAGGTAGCATTTGGAGTGTGAGTTCATGAAACAATTTTGCACTAAATTTAACATCTAAATTTCCTTGAGGTAATATTCATATCTTTATTCTTAAGTTTTCCTGATACTATTTTTAAAACTCTTATTTTTATTTAACCTATTATTTATCTCTTTGCTGCTGACTCCCAACTGAATTTATTTTCTACTCTTTTATAGCCCTTCTTTTACAGTGTTCTGTTATTCTGGTACTCACCACTATCAGATCTTTGAAGAAAATCCTTTTCTCAGCATCCTGGTCTCCTTACAAATCTAGATAGAAGTATCTGTATCTTGTTCCATTTCTTCTTTGTTGTTGACAAATTTACCAAAACTTACACTTCAGTCCTCAAAAAAATTGACTTTCTACTTGTTGTCTGAATGTTTATCTTCAATTTTAGCTCTGTGGCTGCAAAGTACAACTTTTTTCCCCTGCAGAAAAGCACTGTATCAATAAAATACAGGGAAATTAAGACATATTTATTACAACGTAAAATTATACAATTTATAGAACTCTTGTGTTATGTTGTAAGAAGTTTTTGTATTTCTCTATCTAGCACAAGTACATGCAGATTCACAAATTTGTAGACACTTCTGCAAAAGGGATTATAAGCCTTAATAAAATTTGGACTAACAGTATTCCGCACCCTTCCTGTAACTCTTATCCCCTCTGAGACAAGTACTACAGAATTATATGTATTCAGACTAGACATTAGCAAGCATATATCTTCACAGGGAAGTTGGTCAACCACTGGAATAGGCTTCCTAGAGAGGTGATTGATGCCTCCAGCCTGTCAGTGTTTAAGAGGCATTTGGAAAATTATCCTAATAGCATATTTTAACTTTTGGCCAGCCTGAATTGCTTAGACAGTTGGATTAGATTATCATTCTATGTTTCTTCCAACTGAAATATAATATTCTATTCTAATAGAACAAAAGTAGTCTGGTTCTCTACCCCCTCAAATAGAAAAAGCTGATTAAGATGAGTGAACATACCAATGTTGATTTAGATGGGATGATGAGAAAAAGACTGAATAAGTTCAAAAGCTAAGAACTCTGGAAAGAAAATTCAATTTTGCCAGTATCCTTGGTTATATATTAAGAAGGTTACAGATGCTATACTTACCCCAGCATTTGCAGAAGCAGGGTGTACCCAGTCTATTAAAGAACTAAGGAACAGTTTGCTAATATGTTATACCACAGATACTAACAGCAGAGAGGCTGGATCCACCCTACTTTAAATGCAACTGTCTCTTATGTATCCAGGTAGGTCTAGCTGTCCAAAATTCTTCAAAAGTGAGTAAAGAGTGAGAAAAACCTTGAGCAAATAATTTATCTCTTGCGATGAATCACTTTCTGGGGGAGTTTTCTCCCCTCACTGATTTTAGAAATCTGCTTGGGTAGTTTAAACTGCTTCAGATGGCAAAAATGAGACAAGATTAATTTTGTCCACCATGTCTCTGTATACCCTTTAGAAGGTGTACTACTTGGTAGGAAGATCTTTTACCCTTTTGAGTGCACTATGTCTACTTTTGGTTCCCCAACAAGCCAGAAAGACACTGACAGACTAGAAAGAACCCAGTGGATTGCTACCATGGTGGCTAAACATCTTAAGCCAATATGACACGGGAGGGGGGGAAGAAACCCATGGGAATTGCAGCAGTTCATTCTGTAGAAGAGTACATTAAGAAGGGATCAAATTTAGTCTTCCATTACCCAGTGGATGGTTATGGAGCAAAAGTATGCAAAAAGCCAGGATCTTCTTCTTGAAGGTGCACATTGAAAAGAACAGAGACCATACTCACATGTTGCATGAAGTGGACTTCCAAATAGAAAGAGAAAACTTCTCCAAAAAGAATATGCTTAAAGACTGAACCTGACTGCCCAGAAAGGTCATAGAATCCCTGTCAATGGATGCAGAACTCCTGTGCACAAGGTCCAGAGCTACACTGACTGAGTAGTGAACTGTTCTGTGAGCAGGCGTTTTATGCAGCTCTCCAAAAGTTTCTTCCAAGAAAGTCTATAAACAGTATTAAAATAACTTCATAGTATCTGAATGTCTAACTACAGGTGAAATGGCTGCATTAATGAAAAGCAAGGTGAAAAGGTACTACAAATGCACAGAGCTATGTTTTCATAAATTTTGCCGTTTCAGCATGAAAAATTAATTAGATTTACTTTGAAAACTGGGTCAGAGACAAATTGCTTCATGAATAAGGCTCAATTTATTCCTTACCATATTAAAATCTCAGTCATGATCAGTTTATCTAAAAGTAGTTGGGGAAATAAATTTAGTGTGAGCACCACAGTGAATAAAGCTTGGAGTTTTAGAAAACAAAGACATTCTCACACATGTGCTTATATTTATGAGCATTTACTGAACTGATAAAATATTGATTAATCTTACCACTTTAACAAGGCACTGCTTCAAGTGCCCTGCTTCGAAGATGAAATGGCTACTGGGCAGACCTTAAGGATGAAGACTTGATCAGCCATTAAGAAGTGAAACCGAACATGCTGACAACTTAAAACTCAAAATTTTGTATTTACTGTAACACAATCACTGTTCACTAGAATCAGGTAAAATATTACCAACAGAACAGTTCATTTGCATTACACTTTCCTACATTTACATTAACCACAAATTTATACAGTAAACAAATGTAGTTCATGTAATATTCAGTGCACAATGCCACCACACTGAGGAAATCAGAAATGTAGTTTTACTCTGATAATAAACATGATTCAAGGCACTCCTTTCCATAGGATAATATATGATAATACTCTTATTTAAAGGGTATTTAAAACAGCGAGTTCTAATTTAAAAACATTTTAACACCATTTACACAGAGGAGCAGCAAATAAAATAATAAAAACAATGAAAATATAATTGTCATGGAATGACTGGAGCAGACATAATTTGTCCAACCAAGATTTTGATGAAAGTGAACATTTGCAATAGTATCAGTAGACTTAAATTTAATTGAATTTTTGCCTTTAAATGACAGTACTTAATACAGAAGAGGCCCACTGAACACACATTATGGATAATCATGATACACATATATAGATAGACTTACACAGGTTTCTAAGTATACTTATATATGAGATTATTAGATATGGCCTAGAGATGTGACAGTCTTACAAAGTTTATGCAGTGTAGCGATGTTTATGGTAACATGAGCAAAATGGCATACATGCATAAGCTATGTCCAGCTTTTCCACACTGAATCTTTTTTAATTTACTTTGTTACCAAGTGAAGTTCTATATTAGTCTCTTACACTGGGGTTCTCACAGTTGCAATGCTATTATTTTCTTAAAACTAGCTGAGTTATAAGGTTCATTTTCTCTGGATCATCTGTGTAGTTCTCTGTAGGAACTCTATGAACAGAAACACAGCACTGTACAGTGTTATTTGCCTGCATCTCTTATTATTTGTCTGAGAGTCCTAAATTTTTTGCAAAGGTCTTTGTACCTACTGTTCACAGCTCCTATTCCCAACAAATCTTTTCTGCAAGATTCATTAACATTCAAAATCATCTTTCTACATCTTAGAATTCCTTTTCCCTTTGTATCCACCACATTTCATGCAAAAGAGAAAAACACATCAATTATTTATTCCTCAGTTTAATGCAATGCTGAATAAATGGCTTCAACTTACACTCTGCACTACAGATAGCACTGAGAGTATTCATTTTAGTGACTATGATTCTGCAGTGTGAATTACCCATAGCAGCTGCATTAAATTTTTTATCTAACCATTACTTTACCTCTAATTTTACCACAGATTACATTTTCATGCTGAAGAAAGGACATGTGTATTTTGAGCAGGATAAAAAACTGCTTACCTTTACCCAAGATTTATCCTTTCTGTAGATTAAGATACTCTCTTACTAATCCAACAATATATTACAGAAAACAGAAATCAACTCCACAAAGCCAGATGGAGAGATATTCTCAGGAGATTTCATTGTTTGTAATGTTGATCAATGACTTGAAAAACACTCAACTTCAAAAATAAATGTATCTTAAGGAGAAAAATTTACTGAAAACATGAACAGCAAGCAGGTAGGAACTTCTCAACAAATAGCTTCTAGTTCATATTACAAAAACACAACTCTTTAAGTTTAAAACTAGAAGTCAGTCACAGAGCATAATCTTTCAAATAGTTCAATGGTACAGTGCTATCTTTCAACCTTAAAGAGTTTTAGATTTTTAATATTTAAAACAGGCTTTAAACTTGAAAACCATAAAATTTTGTACAGAAGGGATAAGAAAGCCCCCATACAAAATCTATAATCAACCTAGAGAGGAAAGAAGGGGAAAGCAGAAAGAAGTGGAACATCCAAAAAGATTCCTGACCAAGACTGCCAGTTTTCATCTATGTAGCCTGAAAATTTTAAATGCCATATATTAAAATTTGTAGATTATCTCTACAGCAAGAAATCATCATCTTTATACACCTAAATGAATAGAGATCTCTTTAACACACCTAAATATTAATAAAATTGTCACCAATTAATTTAATTTAATGGGATTTTAAAAGCTTTTCAATGGGTTTTAGCATTCTGAGGATAAGAAATTGGACCAAGGTCAATATGGTAATGTAAAACCTAAGACTTGTTCAGGTGGCTCATTTATTTTAGTTATCATGATTGATAATCGCAATCCAGTGTATTCTCTAAATGGTAGGATATATTTTAGTCAAGTTGATAACTACAGAAGAAATAGTACTCACTGCAGAGAAAAAGCTGAGCAGGCTGTGAGAACTTCGTACACTTGCCCCACTGTAAAAATTGCCAAAACCCACAGGAGACTTCAGCTGTTTTTTTCTCACACTTGCATACATTTGTAAAATAAAAAAATCTGTAATCATGTTTCTTAAAATATTTAGACAGATGACATGATTGCAAGATGCTTGTAACTGCAGGTTTGAAAGAATCAAATCAGCTTTCGATCCTACTCTGTTTACAACTGCAACTCTTTTTTTATTTTTTTTTTTTTCAGAAATTTACCTGACATAGTTGAGAGCAGACCTTGTTAGCGGCTAAATTAACCAATACAAGAACTAATGGACAGTTAAATTAGTAAACAAATCTCAGTGAGATTCACAAATTAATATCAGAACAGAGCACAATTCCATCATAAGATACTATGTAACATAATATAGAAATTATTCAATAGAATCATGATTAATTTATAAAATGTATGTTAAATATATTTTCTACATTAGCAAATAATTCCAAAATCACATATTTATGCATAATTTAGTAATATTTCATGTCATTTTTATTGATTTCATAGACATTGAGATAGCAGTCTATCCAAATCAAGATCCATGATAAAATTTGTCCAGGTCTTAAAGGCAAAATGGATTTCATTAACATTTGTCTGTGAAAGGGTCACTGCTGGAAGTGTTTACCATTGAGCCAAAAATGCTAGAAAAATGTGAGCGATCTAAAAAAGGTAGATTGTTGGTGAATGAAAAAGATGACCCATAGAAAGAAAAACCAATGGACCTCAATTAAAATTTCACTCCAAAGCATTTGGAGTGGATGAAAAAATATGTAGTATAAGTGGAAAAATTTCACTGAAAATTTAGTAGTTTGCTAACAGTATTTTATTACTTGATCATCTGAAGTAATTTTATAATGTCACTAGATCTGTTCCTTTCTATCAGCAGTTCCAATGTCATGGAGGGAAAAAAAAGAAATTAACTCAAAAGTGAAATGTTTTTCATATATCCAAGTTCTACCACAGATGCTCACCAATTTGAACTGAATTTTTGTGAACTGGAAGTATGTGGACAAGTCAGTCTCCGCATAGTTGTACAGTCTGAGAGTAATGGATGCAAATTTTAAGAGGGTAGATTTAAGCTAGATATAAGAAAGAGGTCCTTTACTGTGAGAGTGGTGAGGCACTGGAACAGGGTGCCTAAAGAGGCTGTGGATGTCCCCTCCCTGGAGGTGTTTAAGGCCAGGCTGGATGAGGCATTGAGCAACCTGGTCTAGTGGGAGGCATCCATGCCCAGGGCAGGGGGATCAGAACTAGATGATCTTTAAGGTCCCTTCCAATGCAAAGCATTTTATGTTTCTATACAGTTCAAAAGCTCAGATGCCTGGAAAGAAATACATCTGAAATCTTATGGAATAACTATGCAATAACTGCATCACTTAGTGTAGCTCACAGCTCATTGCAATGTCTGGACTCAGGCTGAGTCCATAGTAAAATCATGAAAGCAATAGTAAATAATAGCAAATAAAGTAAACATGAATATATGAATTCAGAATATTACCTAATGTTTCATCATTCTGCTGGACTTTATAATTGAAGTTTATATTATTCACTGTACTATTCAAATTGTGAAAGTGCATTTTCGATGCACTCATTCCAGGGATTAGGTTAGCTTTTCTAGGATGAATGCCAAGATCTTGATTTTGCCTGTGTAGTCTCAAGAAGAAACTGTATCAGGCAGATAGACTAATATTAAGCAAATACACAGGACAATGAGTACAACTGAAATGGATACTCTTGGAAACAGTTCTGTATAGAGTAGTATGATTCAACTTGAAATTGACAAATCCTCTCTTCACCATGCAGGTACCTGTGCCATCATTAGTTTCAGTGATAAGAAAATTACGTTTCTGCATCTACTAATTTCTCCACTTCTTTTCATTGCTGCCAGAAGATATTTTATGCCCAGCATGCAGGTCACAGTGTTTTGGTGACAGCAGTAGTGAGAAATTTAATGCTGTAGATTCTGGTACAACTGGAATTTCAAAACTGTTACTGTAGACATCCAGGCAAAATAAAAAGTATCTTCTAGACTGCACATGTAAACTTGCAGGCTTAGTGGCTTAAACAGACAATGTAGGCACTACTATGAACAATTTTAACTTGGATTCATGAGCACAAATAAGCATGTTGTTATAGAGGGAGCAATCAAGAAAAAAAATAATTATAAACATATTTTCTACTATTTGCAAGTGTAGTTTGCATTTTAGAAGAGCATTAGTTAGAAAAAAAATCATTATCCATCTTATGTATGAACCTTACAGCATATTTACATTTGTTCTTCCAAACTCTTATTTATCTATTGCTTGTGAATTTATTCTGGTTTCCCTAAAATCTTCCCAGCAGGTCTACAACATCATTTTCACCTAGCACACTTCAATTACATAGGGCTCATCACTTCATTGTGAATAGATATGCAGCATACTAAGTAGGGAAAGAATAAGACTTCTAATCTCACTGTCTGCTCAGTTGGACAACACTCTCTTTGTCTAAACTTTACACCAGGGAAGACCTGCCAGATATGGCAGAGGAGCCAGCTCAGTTTCACAAAATTCTTTGATACAGAGTGCTGACTTAATAGCATCTAAAAGTGGAAAGTACAGTGCCAGCAGTGATGGAAAAGTAAACAGGTGTTGTCACTGCAGGAGAGGATGAATGCAGTGTTATCAGTATTCCTCCTGCCTTCGTTTTAGGTGGTATAAACTGGCTTATGAAATCCCTTGATAAGGGAAGAAAATTGGCAAGTCTGGAAGTAGAAAGACCTGCTGCTGCCTGTTAAGTCTGCATATTAAGATGCATCCACCATGCCCCTACTGGCAAAGTCAGACAAGAGTCAAGGTCAGACAGGCGAAAGTGACAATCTATTAATTGGTGAAATTAAGCTTGGAAATCAAAGTTGCTATGTGCAAGGCTGATCAGTTTGTATTTTAACATTTCCAACTCATGAAAGCTTGATTTTGCATAACTTTTTGGATGGTTTGTTTATTTTGCCAAATAGTAAATTATTAGTTTGCCTTCCTTCCTTCTTAAAGTGCAAATGAAATGTGTTTTTATCAAGTTTAGAACAGCAGGTTGGACAACAGAAGAAAAAACAATGTCCTCAGATGACTATATTCTACCAAGATATAACTAGATTTGTTTCAAAGATGAGCCCATTTTCTTCAGTTGATTAGGTGAAGGGATTTTCTGTGATTTTTTTTCAGGTAAATTTTTATTTCCCAACATCCATAATAAATGCCCCCAAACTGGGACTATCAGCACTTGTAGGGGCAGAAAATGTAAGACTGCTTTAAATCTTTGCACAGTTTCACATTCACCTATATGAGCAGTAATTATCATTTTCAATTTGCATGAGTTATCAGATAAACTAGAGCAGATTATTCTGATCCAAACACTACCCTGAGAGAATGTTTTGCTTCCTCTTAAGGACACCTCATTTTCTGTATCAGCCAGTAGCTAACCTACTCATCTAGAAACTTGCCTAGGGAAAACTATTAAAGCAAACTTAATAACTTTTCTATTAGTTTAAAGTCTTCTTTATTGAAGTTCTGACCGACACCTTGAGGTAATATTCCAACAGTAAAACACTGTATTAAGGTCAAAACTACACTGCTAGAAAGTTCTTTGGAGTAAATACCAAGAGGAGAAAAAGAAAGACAGGATGAAAAAGCAAGAAGTAAATACTCAAAAGACATCCAGAGACACAGACACTCTGACCTTGAACAAGGTAACTGTGCAATTCTACAAGTTCTGAAAAAGGAAAACTACATAAACGGCTTTTTCCTTGAAAAAGGCCATGGGACAAAGTTGGCTATTGAGTATTGCATAGAAGATGCCGATCAATTGGAAAAATAGCAAAGAGGAAAACTCACTTGAGTTCTGAAATTATCCACAAGCTATACTGGATGGAAATGAGTATGGTCTGCAGAGAGAAAAATAGCGGATATGTTTATTATTTTACAAAACAAGGGAACAAGCATTCATCAAGGTTTGTCTTCAAGATTAAAATTTACAGAAATAATGGGTTTAAATTACAGCAAGAAATATGCAGAGTAGGTGTTAGAAAACATCTTCTAATATGACAGCCAAGCTCTAAACAGTCATTGGTTTAAAAATCCCTGTAATTCTGAAAACAGATATATAATAATAATTCAGAAAATACATTAGGATGGGGAGGATCAATGAGATACGATGTTCTAGTCTAACTTTCAGCTATTTTCACCAAATCATATTGAATTAACAATAGGTATGTATGCTCCTATTGATTTCTATCAGGTCTGATGACCCGAAAGGATCTAGTGATATTAAATGTCTTGTGCATACACACCAAGAAGAAAGAAAAATGTAGAAAATGTTCAGAATATCTACTTTTATCATGCTACTTTATTTCAGAGTGGCTAAAACAGGAGAATTACACAAAATGTTATAAGTGGTATTAGCACACATTGTAGAGCAATGTAAAAAGGAGTAAAGATTATAAATGGGAAACTTTGGTTACAGAAACATTAATTCTAAATACGATGCTAGATCCTATCCACCCTCTGTTTATCATCAGGAGACATTAATTGCCATGTCAGAATAACAACTTAAACTGGCCAAAAGCTTACTTGTTTCAGGACATTCACTTCAATGTAAATACACTGCCTTGTCCACAACACTATTGTCATAAGTTTGTGATTTTATTTTTCAAACCTTACACTTTTATACTTCGCAGGGCTCAAAATCTTTTGTTTTGTATAGATTTTTTTCATTTGTGCTAGGGAAAAACTGAATGGAAATCTATTTCAGAACTATAGCTGTAAGGAAGTCCATTCAACCAGTATAAAATTGTTAGTAAGAAGTGATATAACCAGTCTTTAGTAATCTTCACAAGGAAAGAAACTAAAAACATGCAAACTTTAGAAGAAGGACAAAACCAGCCATAATATACAAGCAAACAATTGAGAGACTCACTGCAGTTAAGATGCAATTTTTTAACAAAGGAACTAATATACCATTGCCTCTTTACCCCTAAAAGCATCGGTGAGTGTTAAAATTGACAACTTTATTTCAACATTGTTTAGCACTCAACTTGTCTTTGTATGGATAACCTATCCCACACAACCACTGACATCCATTATGAAACAGGGTCTCTATTCTCCTAAAATTAAAGAAATCTTTCTCTGATTAAAATATACAAAAAAAAAAGGAGGAAACTGTCTGTTTCCCTGTCCTTTAGACAGGGAAATATTACTAAGAAAGTCACCCTGGAAATACATCAATGTAAAAGTCTTCTAACAACAAATTTCCAACTTTGGTCAATTATTATTTTGAAGAATAGAAAATAGTCATTGCTTTAAACTTTAGTTACAGTGCTTATATTCATTGGGATACACTTCCTTTCTGAAG
Source organism: Turnix velox (assembly GCA_013400935.1). Lineage (NCBI taxonomy): Eukaryota > Metazoa > Chordata > Aves > Charadriiformes > Turnicidae > Turnix > Turnix velox. Next base: position 178,612 of record VZTY01009324.1, on the reverse strand, counting down.
CCATTACTGCAACATTTTAAATCTTTGGCTGCTTTTGTTCCTACTAACCAAGCATTACTTTGCAGAGACATGCAACCTTTTTGAGAGCTGATTTATCCCTTCAAGTCTTTGGTACTAGGGATCTTCAAGGACAGGCAAGCCTAATTGAGCACAGGTGGAGCCACAAAATGAGTAATGAACCAACAGGGATAGTTGTCCTGAAAAGTGCCTGTCAGCTTGTGGTGAGGCTTGTGAGGTAATAGTCCCAGCTCTTGTTTTATCTAACTTGTTTCTCATATGACTCTGCTTTGTAGTACCGAAAGTTTAAGTGCCCTTAAGTCATGTAATTGAGAAACTACAAATCTTATGTTGTTAACATGCACTCAAACATCAGTACAGAATTCCCTCTGACAAGATATCACTTGAATTTCAACTAAAAGAAATATATTTACCTAATTTGATTACATGATCTGATAGAAATCCACCCTATTTCCATAATTTGTTTTCCATAAACCTTTGCAGACAGCATAAGCCAAATACTGTGAGTATGAGTATTTGCTTATTTGGTATGTAAATATCTCTAGGCATTAAACAATATAATGAGTGTTAGCAAAGACATATCAAAGATAAAAGAGACACCTATTTTTTCAGTTTCTATTCCACTAATCAGCACAGTTATTAATTTTCCAAAGTGCCAAAGTGTGTAAGGCAGAACTGAATTATGTAAATCATCATTATTAATTGGGAAGGTACTTCTCAAGCTGTATTTTGGCTGACCTTCATGATATAATTGGTGGTGCTATAAAATAACCAGTGTCAGGTGCAGAACTGGTTGAATTGTTGCCCGCAATTGCTGCATGAAATTTTCTAATGTGTGAAATTAAGATAGGATTGAAATATTTTCTCACATATAGGACCACATCTCAGACATTTCAATCATCTATTTCAGCTCCCAAACACGGATTTTTGTGACTTCAAGATAGGGTATTAGGCATCAAGATGTAAAGAGCAGCATTAATATTTTCTTTATGGAATTTTGTACTTCTAGAATGTATATTATTTCATTAAATCAGATCCTTAGCTAACAAATAAGTTGCAATAATTTGAATTACTGAGTTAGTATCAAGGATGTGGTATTAATGTACTCTCTAGCAAATACTGGTAGTTCTCATTATAATGTCATTATCATCTTAGAAAAACTCATCTGTGTTTTCAAAGTTGACTGTTGCAATTGAATTTAATCCAAAGGTTTCATGTTTCATGACTTGAGATGAGAATACAGTTTAAATGCATCAACACACTCCAGACCTTAAAAAATCTGAATAAGAAGGCTGGAGAAAATTATACATACCTACAATTTTATTTTGTCCTTTATGCCTTTCATTTTTAGTAGCAGTAATCCTAAAAGCTGTAGAAAAATGTCAAGTAAAAAGTGCTGTATTAATTATCTGTAACTTTTGCAACAACAAGAAAAAAATTATCATTTATGAAGTGAATTAGACACTTTAAAACTCTAATTGATTGTAAAAAAAATCTCTTTGCTGTTATTATTGTCTGAGTCAAAAAAAAAAAAAAACAAAAAACAAAAACCAACCAACCAAACAAAAAAAAAACCCTGAAAAAGAAACCTCTGTACCATTATTCAGGCCCTGCATGTATTGTGAGGACACAAACACAAATATCTGAAGTAAAAATTTGCTCATCCCTTGAAGAAGAGCTACCTGAAAAAAGCACTGACCTGAAAGTTACCTTCTGTCAAGGATCTATTCAGACTGATTTCAATTCTTGCCTGAAAGGTAGCAGACAGGAAGAATTAAAGTCTCTTATGATTCAAAAGCCATGAATTTAGATGACCTATCATTTTGAGGAGCAAGATCATTCCAAATTAAAATCTTCCTTCCACAGCTCAAAAGAGATGGTTGTCTTCTTGTACTGTTCCCCTGTCTTCCTTTTCTTTTCCTCATCAAACTTTAGCTGATACTTTTATTTTCAACGCTTCTTTGACTTACTATCCAAAATAGAGGAGGGGGAAAATAGGAAACAAAAAAACCCAAGAAGAGTAAATGCAAGAAAAAGAGATCTCATACTACTGTCCACACAAAATAGTCTTCTATGGATAAGAGTCAGAGGAAGGGAGACTGGTAGCATCAAACCACGTCTCAGCATCATTTACTAGATTGACAGCTGAAGGTGGCTTCCTCCTCATAACACATCCGATTGATGTGCTAGTGCATGTATGCTCTGCTTACTCCTGGTATAAAAAAGTAAGACATTCTGTTCCAGATTCAATCTTACAAATATTGCGGTGATTCAATGGCAAAACTTCTTAATACAAATAAGACTTTCAAAAACTTACTACTCTTGAGAAAACCATGGTTCTTAATAGTACATTTCATGGAATATGAATGGTGAAGGCATAGACTAATAGTTGCCACAGGTTACTGCTCTATTTCTTGATATATATGTCTGTGTCCCCAGGCAGACTTTAATGTGGCCTTTCAATAGCTGATGTGTTCTTACAAAAAAGATGAGATCAGACTTTTTAGTAGGGCCTGTAATTCTAGGACAACAGTAGCACCCAGTTTGGCCCATACCAAGACAAAAATAAACTAAAATTGCAGTTTTAGACTAGGTACAAGAAAGTGCAGTGAAGTGAAGACTTTAAGAATCTAACCAGCATATTATAAAATGTTATTTCATGAAAAAGCACCTGACCTTGTCATGCAAATGAAAAATGTAATCAGTGCAGCAGTAGAAGCCTATGTAACTTTCAAAAACTCAGATTGTGTAATTCAAAGTCAATACCTTGCAGAACAGATGTTTTGAAGTTATAGCTACTTTAAATCAGAAAATGCTAACCTTATTCCACAAGATACCATATATAAGACCATGCATTATTTATGCAACAAACCTGTTTTATCTTCTTGAAAGCCTCGAATGGAGAACAATGTATATTTTACATATCTGTGTATAATCAATATAAACTAGTCCACTACTATAATATTTCGAAAGATGAAAAGGCAGCAGCTATCAGTCTGCTTCAGATGAGTGTAATCTATCTTTTCAAGGTATCTGGAAACTAAATGTAAGAAAGCATGGAATTGATGTGTGATGGTTGATTTATCTGTCATTAATGCTTTTTTTACTTGGGGAAAAACAGACTAGCTCTAGGGCTCAATGGGATATCAACTGCTTGGGATAATGAGTGCTACCTGCAGATGGGGATGAGGCTACTGTTAAGAATTTGTGGACTAAGTCATTAGAGAAGGGTGGAACAGTAAAATTATTTTGTTGCAACAATGGGAGATCAGTGTGTTTTACTCAGAAGGCAAAAGTTTGGTTTACTAAGCCAGTCACACTGAGAAAGGAGCACAGATGGCTTATTGACACATTCATAGAGCAGTCCAGTGACTGTGTAGCAACTTCTCTGCAACAATGAGATCTTTGTTTCTGAAGAGCATTTCAGTAAGGATCTGTTTAATTTTTACCAAATCCACCCACAAAGTCATGCATACAGGCCTCACTTCCTTCTGTCATAATGGCTGAAGGCAAATGAAAATCTCTAAGCCACACTCTGATAAATACTGCAATATTAATTAAAAATTTTTAATCCTTTCCACTATCACTGTAAATCTGACTGGCTTTATTGGGAGTCTTGGAAATTAATAATTGAAGAGTATTTGATAGCAGAAATTCTTTCATTATTTCAGTTCATTCAATACAAAAAAAGAACAGAATAAATTGATAAATATCCCAGCTTGGATGAACTAGTACAGAAATATTACTTTCAACACAAAACCAGGTGAGATAGTGCTGGATAAACAGATCAAAAGGCTTTCTAAAGCTTTCTAAAGCGTAACAGAAAACACATTCTATTTAAATAGCTATCATCATTGTCTGTAGTCACACACTGCCTTCTCATTGTCGATGCTGCATATTCTTTGCTATGAAGCCTGAGGATACACTGGGAAAATAAAGGAAAATCAACTTTATAGAGGAGGTCATCTCTGGGATAAGTTGTAGTTTGAATGAAACTAGTGGTTATGAAAACTGGTTTCTTTCTCATTCTGAGTCAAACTACCAAACAATTTTGCTCTGCAGTGTTGAAGGCAGTAGAGAAGAAAGGAGAAAAGCAAGGAGTCCTGGTATACTGCATCATCTTGCAGATCAGTTCATACTCAGTCTGTCTTTGCTGTGAAAAAAAAATTCCAATTCATCCTTTCATTATTCCTTGTGAACGACGGAGGTTTAAAAAATTAAATGGCTTTTGGAGAGAAGATAGATTTCTTCTATTTTTCAAGTTTAAACACTAATGTGCAAGATACTGACTTTTTTCTCTTATTTTTAAGTTCTTCAGAAATTATTAGATTTCTGTGTGTGTAATTAAATACTCTTTGCACAGGGAACTGGTTGCAAATACTTAAAACTTGTAATATGGTGCATAAATACTATATTTCAGTAGTTCCCAATTTCTCTGATGACTGAATGTTTGAAGCATCTAAAACATCAGCTTTTTCAGACTGAAACATTCTGCGAATGTTCCACCACGCAGCATTTACATTCACTTTCTGGGAATGTTTCTTCCTGCAAAACCCTATTCTTCAAATGCCAATAAAACCAAATGAAAATAAAGGTCAAACTCAGCTTAAATCAGCTCACTGTAAACTCTCTAATGAGATCTACACAGTATATAATTTTAAAATTTTTCAACATTGTCAATTTAATATAGCTTTTGATACCAGCAGTAAGTAAATACATCTGACAGTAACAGAATGTACTTGAGGATATGGAATACATGGAAACAATACTTTTCTCAATAATAATATGGAAATATGGAAAGAATTGTCAAAGAGAAATAATGTATTCATCACTGCTAGAAAATATGTCTGATAAAACTGACCTTATATTAGAGCAGCATATATATAGTAGAAGGAAAACAGACTTCTCAATTTTAGGTTTTATTCTACCTAAAATACCAAAAGTGATTTTGTAAATTGAAATTAAAAACATACAGCCTTCTCAAGTAAAGTACTGATCCTCTTCTATAACTTGTGAATCCATAGCAATAATTATTTAAATACTGTTCCCTTAATCAGATGGTATGACTCAAATTAGGAGCAGAAGACTCTCTTCCTTACACTCAGTCCTTTATTTTTACTAACTTCATTTGATTTACTAAAAATATCTTCCTCTTAAACAATTTTGGGATTTTTTTTGTTCATGAGACCTACACAGGTTATTGCTGAGTTTTTAAAATTAAACAATACAGCATCTTTCACTGAGCATTTCAGTAAGCCTTATTTTTCAGGAAAAAAAATGCCAGCATCCTACCAGAAAGCAGTCTGACTAAACAGTGGGGATAATCTGTATGCAGCCAGAATTCTGTTTCTTTTATCAAAGGCTTTTTTCAGGAAAAAAGGCTGTTTTCAGGAAACTTTGGGAATGGTTGTATAACAGCTAAAGCATGTATGAAAAACTTCTGTTATTCCACTAATCCTTAGAAGATAATAACCAATTATAACTGATTTTCAGGAGACATTTCCCAGAAGCTTTTGTAAATCCAAGGATTTGCCATGCACATAGATCTCTTTCATGATGATGCATCATATGCAACTGAAGTTGGCAGTTTTTCTCAAAATGATTGGGCAGTCCTAGATCTGGCCAGTAGAGAGGTTAAAAGAATTCCTATACAAAACAAGAAATTAATCTTCTAATCAAGGCCAGCCCTGCATATGAAGCCTGAAACAAGCATAGTTAATAAGATGTGTTCTGTTCACTTGAATGTTGATGAGGAGAATTATCATTATCCAGGAGTGACTATACTTTTAAATTGAGTTTAATCATAACAACCTTGTTCATCCATTCCTGCGGAAATCATGAGAAAATATGGCTGGTGAATAAAATCCATGACATTTACACATGACCTGTCTAGCACAAGCTGAGGCAATGTATAGTACTCTGCTCTCTTTGCCTTTGCTTAGGCTGAAGTATATGGTGATGTATGGTACATTTGCTAGAGAACTGTGCACACTTAAAAGCAGAATTAAAACACTAAAAGAAAGGGAAAATGGCCTTGGGACTAGAGGGGACTGCTAAGTTCATAGAGTGTGATTTCGCAGACAGTTACATCATGTAATGTTTCTCTGGAGGCAATGAGGTGTTACTTTAAAATAGCTGGGTTTTCTACTACTGCTCTGATAATTATTGGCAAATTCCTTTGCCACTCTGTTACACTGGTGAAGTGTATTCATGGTTGTTACATGTTTAGCATTTCTAGTACTAAGAATGAATTATATCTCATTTACCACCCTGGAACTGGACTTCAAAGAAATATCCCTTATTTCCACTAATCATGGTTGAAATTTTAAAGGTGCCATTTGTGTTTTCTTAGTGTTAGATTATCACAGGAATGACTTTTCTGTGAACTTAAAGCTCTGCATATTTGTCTAACCACCTGCATAATTCAGGATTTTGTCTGTTCATGTTAACCATGCTACCAGTTTCCTCTGCAGGTCATTTCTCCCTCCAGACAAATTGGATATACAGATAGGCTCTTTAAGTCTAACTTACCATTTATATTATTTCAAAAGCATGTGTTTATACTATACTGTGATGAAGAACTGCCATAGCTGTTTCTGTAACATCACATTTTGTTACCCTGTTCACACTTTTCAGTAAAGGCTAAACCAGCCCACATTTAAATAGGCAAGAGCTCAAGAGTTTCAACAGCAAAGAGTAGGCCTTCCATTTCTGAAAATGTGCAGTTGATTGAAAGCTGCTTTTTCACCTCTTTGTTCCAAGAAGTCATGACAAAGATACAGTTTAACAGCTGCCTAAGTGAATCTTTCAATTGTCTGGGTGCCTGCTCATATAAAAGTCACTGTAATTTATTTGTGTATGTGCAAATAAAGAGATGTATGGGTAATTTCTAGAGTCATTGAACACAGCAACAGAAGTTTCCTGTTTTCATAAAACTACAATAAACGAAGAATTAAGCCTGCCTGTAGGATATATAGATGAGCCTGGACTACAGAATGAGAGAATGTATCACCATGTATATAAGTTATGCATTCATCCGTCAGACATAGCCCTAATAAAACCAGTGGTAGTGATTTTATAACCTAGGAAGTTTCTGTGATAACAGAAGCTAACCTGGTCATGCCTGAGCACTACATACCTTTCCTACAGAAACTCAGCTGCTAGGTCAATATAATCTTCTTTAGCTGTAAAGAGTAAGTGAAGCATCAGCAATGCATTACATTCAGATACTCAATGCCCTGTATATGTGTTTACAGAGTTATTTCTAAACTGGTATAGCAGGTGGCAGGAACAAAAATTATATTCCCTCTTGCTGCAGCTACTTTCTCATCCATCTACACACTTAAGTTCTTATACACAGTAACCTTTAGAATTTCTACAGTCTTTTTTCCCGAGGACAATGTTTTGTCTGTCAGGATGCCCATCTCCCCAGAACACCCATTTTGAGATGCAGAAAACTGTCTGATGCGCTGCTTAACAGTAAGTTACATAAAGTGATAAGGATCATAAGGAAAAACAGACAGACACCTTGTCAAACATGAAGAAACACACTACACCAAAGACATGAAGTCCCATAGTAGCTCAGTTCAAAGGTAGAAGCAATGTGCTACAATATCAGATGCTAGATTGGAAGGACAGACCTAATAGGAGTCAGTCTGACATTGATGGCTGTCTATAACCAAGTGGAGCAGACAGTCAGGAGGCAGATTAGGGGAAAAGAATTATTTATCAGAATTTTTCAAATTCTTCTCTCATTTGGAGCTATCCAGGCTGCAATCTGTCCAAAATTTCTTCTTTAGACAAAAGTCTGAGTAACTTTATGAAAAGAAGTTCTGTCAATTTGTTTCATATTTCTATGGCAGACTTTTTAAGGAAATAAATCTCATATTTTTCTGTTATTCAGATGAGTATGACAGGAAGATGTCTCTTGAAATGGTTTAGCAGTTTTGAGAAGATCTTTGAGGGATGTGAGATACCTGTCAAACTTCTTAGCAGCATGTATATAACCATTTTTTCACAATTTTTACCAGCTATGTACTTAACCAGATATTCATATGGTTCACTGCTTATTTACTCCCAGGAACAGGAGAAAGATGTCACCTACAATTAGCATATAAATAACTGTGGCATTTGGTCTTACTGCCTAAATTTTTTTCTTGAAAAAAATTCTCTAGTTTTACTTGAGAGAATTACAAAGGAGTAGCCTGTCTCTGTCTATGGGACAGCTTTCATACTAGCAAAAAACATATACCCTAATAAAATCTACTTTGGACCACTTGGGGGACAGCAACAGACTATGACATCATCTTGACGACAGATTGATGGCACCATAGCAGCTCAGTCTCAAATTATTTCTAGTGATAAGGTTATGGAATGGAGTACTGTAAGAAATAGCTACTCTACCTTGTTTCTGTGCAGAAAGTTCCTAAAGGCAAAATTCACCATTTTGAGAAGCACAGCTGCTTTGGCAATTATTTGCACCAGTAGAAATGCATAGGGAAAGAAACACAGAATAGAAAATGGTTGGTCTGTCCATTCTTTTAAAAAGAGATATTCCTGCTATTTACCTAAGACAATATATTGCAATAAAAAGATTTTCCTATTTATGGAAACACTGAAATGTGTTTTCCTATCTGGGACACATATTCTTTACATCCTAAACTGAAAATTGTTACCTCTCTCATATTCAAATGAACTAAATGTTTCATGGTAACACCTGCTTCTACATCTAGGAATTTATAAAAATCTTTATTCTTTGAAAGTGCCTGGAGTAAATTGTTAGTTTACTTCACATTGCATAAATGGGATAATGTAAGTACAAATTTTTATAAGACTGTTACACAAAAAAAGTAGGGAAAAAGCATTCAAGCCTCATACAAATTTGAGGTGTTGTAAATAAACAAACATACAGCTGGGACACTTAATTTTTTTGCTTCAATGGTATCAGGAGACTAAGAAACTCTGGCCACCAGAAAACAGTCTATATTAATAGATCCTATACTTGGTATACCTGCTAAGGAACCATTGGTTGTTTTCTACTGTTGTTTTGTTCATGTACAACCATACTAATTTTCTCATTTGTTTTAACTAATTGGCTTATGTTTCTCAAGAGGTAGAACAGGGTAATCACCTAAGTAAATGTAAACTATTAGTTTTAATGTCTTTTCTATCTTCAGATCAAGTTGGCATAATAGATTAAATTCGTAATCTTCAATAGGAATTTTTAGCATTCGAATAAAATCACAGCTGCTGGAAAATAAACATCTTCTAAGAGTCCTGCATAGCTTTTTCCTTTGTGCATGCTATGTCGGTTTATTCTGTGACACAGCAAAAGAATATATAGTATGAAAGCAGTTATTTCTTTAGTTGAATAGAGTTTATATCACTTTGTAGTTCCCTTATCACAAGTTGCCTTCTTGATTCCTGACAGTGCTTATATTGTGTTTCTACCTCCTTGCAATGGACTTGCAACAAAATTGAAAGTGTGGAAGTTAGGATCTGTGTTTCCAAAAAAATAATAATAAGATTCTCAACATCACAGTTATAGAATATGCAGTTTAAGACACTTGGGGACTGAAGGACCACAAATGTTGACTGGGGTTACAGACTTCAATATGTCTGGAGAATTAGGGCCCAGGTATCTTGAGTCAAGTATGCAGAAATGTAGACATATTAGATCTGCATTCCAAAAAAAAGGTGATAAGGTGCAGTAAGGTTATTAGAAGGCATCTATAGTGTTACTGAATGTTGAAACAAATCATCCACATTTATACTAGGTGTAATTCTGTTTAATTCAGTGGCATTGTATCAGCTCTGAATGTGACATGTAATCTCACATTCCATGTAGAAATCCAAAGTTTAAGTACTGGAGCTTTTGTAGCATGACTGAAGACATAGTAAGACTTCACACTACAAGGGTCTTCATAATGGGAATGCTGACAAAGGATCATAATGTAACAGGTTGTTATCACAAAGAAAAGGTAATTAAATGCTTAAGACTTCATAATCAAAAGAACAGCTGAATTATTTGTTCTATTTACATAGTAAGGAAGTGGAATATCTGTACAGATACAAATACTTTGCAGAGGGAACTACTTCAGGCAGAAGTTTTGCAGAGGAAAACTTTTCCCTGCTAGGTTCATCATCACAGATTATGTCACCACTCTGTAATAGGAAGAAATACCACAGTATCTCTGTGTTAATTTTTCTTTGACCTCAATATTTAAGATATAGGCATTTAAAAAAATATTTTAAAAGAAGTAATTCAAATTATAGAAATCTCTAAGAACAAAACACAGGTAAATGTGAAATCCTATCCAACTTCTGTATTTCTCTACTGTGCTGCTTTCAGGTCATTTCTAGTAAGGCGGCATCCATGGTTTAGTTACTCAAGCTGAAACACTTACTCAATCATTTTATTGATCAACATCTACAGGCACATAATGCACTTGTACCCACATAATTTATTTATGTGAATAACAGCCAGATCATTTCTATTCAGCTATAGAATACAGGGGAACAATAATCCTGATTTCAAATTTCAGTTCCTGGAGAAGTTTTGCATGGAAATTACAGATGACACAATTAAGCACATGGGCTTGGCATATTTTCCTTCAGTGGGAACAGGAGTGAATTAATTATGCAGAATATACCACTGCTACAGACCAAAAAAGATTGGGCAGAATATCTTTTTTCCCCATTTCCTGATTTGATGCTCCTGTAAGTGAAAGAGTATTTAATATCCCCGTAAGCCCATAGCCAGCTTTATGAGTGGGGTTTTTTACTTTGTGGCATTAGAAAACATTGCCTGTCTCTATGCAATGGCTGCTATCAGGCAGGAGACTTCAAATATTGGTTTTTGAGTGGGTTCTGTGGCTAGAGGCTAGATGATTTCAGTAAGCTATTTTCATTTTTTTAAATTTATCATCTTGGGAGTTTGATCTATAAAGCTAATGAAAAGTTCATATTTTCAGCCAGATCTTTGACTCAAACATGCCATGCCAATATTGTTCTTATAGTTTTATGAAAGCTGTTTCCTTTCAGTTTATATGATTGTGGAAGATATAAACCCCAAAGTCAATCATGTCATTATAGTAAGTACCTTTAGACCGCAGCTGCACAAGGATTTAATTCTACCATTTCCTATCTAGACAAACACATAATTTTGCAAGAATATTCTTCCTTACAAAACATCAGTCAAGAAGTCAAATAATTTTCCTCCATGATTTGAACCATATAAACCATTGCTTCTTGTCCAGTGAAGTCTTGGACCTCTATATCCGTATAAATCTTCAGAAGGCAATGGCAAAGTGTTACCATGGCTAAAAATATTATTGTACCTTTGGAGTCTGCAGGCAATAGGCTTCACTGCTGATACTACACAGCTGGTGTTGAAAGCTGTGCAGAGATTGCACTATCTGCTGTAAGTACAGCAGAGGTTTTAAGATACTAATTAAATCTGCTGCAATTTGGAAATTCCTATACTTCAGGGATGATGCAATGAATTGTGTTCAGTCTTCTCTGCTGTTAGCACTCAGCAGGAATATTTATGACAGCAGCTAGAAATAAAATAATGAAGGACATGCCATGGTCCTATCCCTGGATGATATATGTTTATACAAACTGGGAAATGTAATACAGTTCTGTGTTTATCACCTCCTATGGCTTTGCATGGGCTCTTGTCACTTATAGAGGTAATAAAAATTGATGCACATATGTTAATAAGGCCTCCTGCAAGTTATCAGTAGCATAAAAAATGGTGCAATTAGGCAACTACATTTACATAATGCTCAATATATATTCTGAGTTGATTTTAGCACAGAATTTCCAATGAATTTTTTAAGAGTTATTTTCCTATTGTTGCTTTATTAAGATGAAGATCTTTTTATCTTTTTATTTGTATTGTAATGGAAACCTTACCTATAAGACAGAGGATTCTGTCTTGATGGTAGTTTTTAATGTAAAGTTTTAAAAACTGCTGCAAGAAGTTGTAGCTTGCATTAATTAGGTTTACGGTCTTCCACTGATCCCAGAGAAGTGTGGACTATTACTCAACTTATAGACAAGCCCATGATTTTCCACTGATACTTTTCCTTGCTATAATTGGAATCTCTGTTCTTATAATACCATCGGTTTTGGAATCAAACCTACAAGAACACAGAAGGATTTTTTTCTTGACATGACTGTTTCAGGCCAGCTTCTTGAACTGTCAGGAAAAAAGCCAGCTTCTTTAGTCAGACAGGCTGAAGGAGTTGGGGCTGTTCAGCTTGGTGAAGAGAAGGCTCAGGTGGCTTGTCAGTACCTGAGGGGGCCTACAGAGAGGAAGAGGTAGGACTTCTTGGTGAGAATTGTGATGGAAGGATTAGAGATAATGATTGTAAATTGGAAGAGGGTAGATTCAGGCTAAATAGAAGAAAGAAATTCTTTATGGTGAGGGTGATGAGACACTGGAACAGGTTGCCAAGAGAGGTCATTGGTGCCCCCTCTCTGAAACTGTTTATGGACAGGGCACCGAACATCCTGATCTAGTGGGAGGTGTCCCTGCCTACGGCAGGGGGGTTGGAAATTGATGATCTTTAAGGTCCCTTCCAACCCGAACTATTCTGTGATTCTATGATTCTGTGTTTTGTGATTCTATTTCAGGCAAAGTGAAGAAGTGTGAGAGAAAAACAAAAGAACAATGTACTGGGAAAATAACTGAGTAAATAGGACCTTGTAGCCAGAATGTGAGCCTCCTGATTGAAGATACTTGTGCATTCAGGAGTGCAGTTGCTACAAGCTCCTTATACAATCAAAGATCTACACGTATTCTTAGATTATATTAATTATTCTCTGGAGGTGTCTCTCTCTCTCTAGTGACTAAACAGAGAAGAGTTCAAGCTGATTACTCTCGTAAGTCTGGAGCATGTGTTACACTCTTAAAGATGGACTTGGAAGCATTCCATCTAAAAAATATTCTCTTGGAGGATGACTACAGGGCAGAAAGACTGAGACTGGCATGACGTATGGTAAAACTAAAACCTCTACTCTACAGGAGGCTAGAACAGCAAAAGTATGGTCAAAAATTAGGAAAGAAATTGTCAAAAACATACAAAACCTGAACAAATTATGGGAAGTGCAATTGCAGTCTACTAATTAAATGAAATCGAGTTCTCTAATTGTGACCTGTGAAGATCTGTTAGATATCATGCCAAAGCATGTGTTCACTTTCTTGTCCACATGGAAGAGAACATCCAGCTGCTGTTCTTAATACTTCAAGTATCTAATATGCAGCTGCTGTCCTGAAAATATTTCACCTCTGATGATGATAGCAGCTTAAATGATTCTGTGTCAAACCACTCAAATAAGTTTTGCATGTTTGTTTAGCCTATAAATTATATGGCTGAAAGATGACATTGACATTAAAACAAGATTGAGACTAAAAGGTTCAGTTTTCTTGGAGGTTAATGACAGAAATATACAGATGTTTCCAGCTGAGCAGTCCAGTCAGGACAGCAGCCCAACTGGTAACATGCCAGAACAAAGCTACAGGTTCCTCGTGAATATTCAGGTGCCCATTGCCTAAATATTGGGAGGTTCAACAAACATAAACAGTTCCTTTTTGTTTTAATTGCTGTTGTGTAATGGTAGCATTAACAGGCACAGATTGGATGAGGCCACTGTACAGACCACTAGTTGCTCCAGCAGAACTGTGACAACACCTTCTGAGAAAACTGTATATTAAATTTACTTTACTTCTGAGAATCTTTACATCAAATATCAAATAATCTTTTCTTTTTCCCCTACACTGTCATGTGCAAGTATGAGATATTAAATCTCTCCGATGTTTAAATTCAGAAATATCAACTATTGCTGTCAGTTACCTACCTCTAGACTCCATATCTTTCTATGACCTAGTTTTTGTGAATAACCTATAAATCCAAATGAAATGTAATTAATTTTCCACCAAATTAAAATGGAAAAAAGCCCCACATTATTTTTCCACAAGAGATACATGCCAGAGAACAATTTCATTGAATTAGATTCTTTCTGCGGTTTTTAACTTAAATAAGATCTATAAATAAAGATGACCATTTAACATTACATTGTAAAGAACAGATGTCAAATTAGAAATGGTTCCACTTTTCTAAAAATTCCAAATCCATTGCATAAATGATTTGACAGACGTCTAATACTGTCCCTCAAATGTCAATAATAGATGAATGTAACATTTACATGTGAGAAGAAGAGGGAGAGAATATATTAAAAAAATTTCAAGTAAAATTTATTTTGCATTATTTGTTAAGGATTCTGTAGGATAGGTACAGAAACAATTGCTGTGGACAAGAATTTTGGCAAGCTGACAGATCACGTTGACAGATTTCAAGGGAATAGGTGAAGAACAGGGGGACTCTCAAAAGACTATTCAAATTTAATTCATTAGGTTTTATGGAAAAAAACCTCAAACTAAGGTATGAGCTTCCATTCATCATAAATACAAAACTCTATATGGATTCCCACTTGCTCTTGTGATAGGAACTTTCTTTAGAAACAACTAATTGGAGAAGACATATATGAAAACATAGGCTTGATTTGATTATTTCTATGTAACAGCAACTTTTCATATAGTGCAGGTTTTATTTAAAAACGGGGGGAAAAATTGCCAGGTAGATAAAGGACAAGAGAAGGGAGACAAACCAAAGGTCTGCTGTGTCAAATTTCTGAATCTGGAGTCCTAAGGCTNGAAGAAGAGGGAGAGAATATATTAAAAAAATTTCAAGTAAAATTTATTTTGCATTATTTGTTAAGGATTCTGTAGGATAGGTACAGAAACAATTGCTGTGGACAAGAATTTTGGCAAGCTGACAGAAAACTCTATATGGATTCCCACTTGCTGTTGAAGAACAGGGTTTCTTTAGAAACAACTAATTGGAGAAGACATATATGAAAACATAGGCTTGATTTGATTATTTCTATGTAACAGCAACTTTTCATATAGTGCAGATTTTATTTAAAAACAGGGGGAAAAATTGCCAGGTAGATAAAGGACAAGAGAAGGGAGACAAACCAAAGGTCTGCTGTGTCAAATTTCTGAATCTGGAGTCCTAAGGCTATTTTCCTTTTTTCTCTTCTTATTTATTTTCCATTTTTCTAAGCTCTCACTGAACCAGACATACATTTTCAGTACCATAATTAGCAGTTGTAGATGCTGAAGTCACCCATGCCAACTGAGCCTGTAACTCACAACTTTCTTTTCCACTCCATTATCCTCACAAGGTGTATACACAAATGTCTTCGCATATTAGCAATTGCAAAGTATAAAACTGATGAACCAGACATACATATTGAAGAAGTGGCTTTCAAAAAGTGCCTTTTTTCTATAACATTTGAAATTAAAAATAACTAATCTGCAAAAACTGTTTTGATAGGAAACAGACATTTAAGTAAAAAGATAAAAGTGGAAATTTTTTCCCCACATGTTTAGGTATGGAATCAATATGAAATTTTACCATCTACAGCATTGGTTTTCTTTACAAGAAATTTTCTTTTAGCATCAGCCAGAAATGAAAAGAAAAAATGCAGATTATTTTTATTAAAATTAATTCTCTGAAATCTCAGTGAGTTATTAGTAGCTCATTACTCCATTACCAAAGTAATAGCACAAGAAGTGTAACAACTATCCATCATGCTTAATAATGTTGAGAAATACTTTGCTCTTTATGCTGTCCCAGTATGAAGAACAGGTTATCTTACAGATTAGTGTTCAAAGTGAGTGAAATTCTTGAATCATAGATAAATCAAACAACTTACTCCATAAATAATAGAAGCCGTGACAGACTTTTCATCTTATTAATAAATATAGAGTTTTGCTGTTCAGACCAAAATGCTTATTAATCATTTACTTACTGATAGAAACCCAAAAATTATTGCAGCTACAAGCAGCTAAGCCTTTTCATCCACTTACAGTAACATACACCATTATTCCAGGAATACTTTAGAAGTCTTCAGTCCTTTAGTTTTTCTTTGATTTTTTTCTTCCTTTATGACAATCTACCTGAAGCAACCTTTAATTAGTAATTTTTCATCTTGACTCCTCCCTGTTGAAAGTAGGGCAAATACTACCTTTCTTCTCTGACTCACTATGTCTACAGTTTCAAGCAATGGAGGAGAGGTCTTCCTGAAGGACAGATGAGTACCTATTGTTATCTAGTTGATGACTGTGGAGAGAGATTTTTCAGATATTGAAGACTGGCACCCATCCTCCCGACAGTATCAGTACAAATCTATCCTGTTTTAACAGCAGTTGTATTTACACTTGAATATTGCCTACTGCAGAAGAGTTATTCAAATAAAAAATAACAACAGCACACAATCACTATGCACTAAATACTGATTGTATCTTCGACTGAAACTAGAACATAATACTCTTTACAGTTCTTACTAGAATCATGGAATGGAATGAGTAGAGCTGAAAGAGACCCTAAAGATTGTTGAGTTCCATTCCTCCCTGTCATGGGCAGGGACACCTACTAGACCAGGCTGTTCAAAACCCCATCCAACTTGTCCTTGAACACTTCCAGGGAAATAGCATCCACAACCTCTCCAGGCAACTTATTCCGGCATCTCATCACCCTCAGAATAAAGAATTTCTTTCTAATATCTAATCTAAATCTCCCCTCCTTCAGTTAAAAAACATTACCCCTCATCCTATCACTCACAGATGAAAAGTCTCTTTCCATCTTTACTGTAGGCTCCCCTCAGACCACTACAATGTCTCCCTGGAGCCTTCTCTTCTTCAAGTCCATGTCCTCCTTATTTTGGGGGAGAAACATTTCCCTCCAACTGCTGGCCTTCTGATGAGTTCCAGGATGCATCTGGCTTTCTAGACTGAGTTCTTATTCCTGCGTCATTGTTGAGACTAAACTTGATTAGTAGGAGAAAAAAGACAGATTTCAGTACAGAACTTGAATCTGCTCCAAGGTTTTCCCAGAAAAGTAAATTCTATATGATGGATTAATTAATTTTTACCCAGTTGGTTGTAATTTAAATACAAAATTCAATTGTATGCTTTGAAATTATTTTAAAAATAAGGTAAATTTAAGATGATGCAGCATTTTTTGTATGATGTAGGTATATAATTCTTTTGCTGAATATGGTGCATAAACTTGCAAAAAAGCTGCATGCTTTGGGACAATTAATTAAGACTTCACATTTGATTTTCTAGAGTCATAGCATGCTTTCCACAACTATATATCAAATTGCACTTGCAAGAGATGTTCTTTCCTTTGTGGTGAGATAGACTGGATGATCTAATAGGTCACTTTTCTTAAATTCTATGTCTCAATGAACAATAAATAATGTTATCCTGTATATGTAATGTCTTCTTTCAGCAATAAAATATTGCCTGCAAGACACAAACATTACTGAGATGGTGATATAATGGCCAGACGTGAGACCAATATATCAAACACAGTACAATATTTCTGTACCACAGGCCATATTTAACACTGCTGTTGCTCAACAAATCAATGTGGTTTTCTCCACAAATTAAAAACAAGGAGACACAAGAGTTATAAATCCTTCAAAGAGGATCCCTGTGAAGACTGTTTTCTGTTTTCCTTCAGAAAGCATGTTACATATAAACATCTGCCAAAAAATCTCTGTTCTATACCAAAGAAAATAATTTGGTCCTAGAATGTACACAGCATTAAGGGCAGAAAATATATTCACAGCTGGCCAGAATGCTACTAGAATTTTATCTCTTATGTTCCACAATTGCAGCCTGAGTTTGGATTGCTGCCTAGAGAAACTGAATGTTTCCTCAGTGCTGATAAGCTGAAGAAGAAACAAAGAATAAAAATTACATATTTGAGAGCAGCAGAGAGCCCAATTAGATGGCTACATTGGTCAGATATTTCTTTTTGATGACACTGGGGTTTGGTATTCACTCACCTAACTTGAAGAGCCTGTCAGATAAATCAGAAATGTGAGGTGTGGAGCACTTTTCTATAATAGAGAGCAAAGAGAACAATAATACCTGCTGTTTATACTGTTCAGCAGTTAAATTGAGTCTCTGATTTCTACCTGATATGAAACAAATAAGTCATCTCTCTTTTTAAAGATACTGCAAACATGAGAGGCTATGAAGTCCAAGGAAAATCTATACTGCCCTCCACTTCAATGTAGAAGAATAAAATGTATAGCTAGCATCCTTTCAGCCCTGTAGTCAAAAGAAACTCCTGTATCAGAGGCTCCTTATAGCTTCAGGTGCAAGAAAAAAAAATTAACTAGGATCCAGCTCTCCAGAGGATCAAGATTCACAGAAAAATCTGCTTCATTTTTTACTAAATATACAATAGCAAAAGCTTCAGATCATAGAAAACAGTGCACCAATATTGCTAATAAAATGTCAAGTCTCCTTCATGCCTCATCTGAGAGTAAATATCTGCTTCCATAGC
Source organism: Turnix velox (assembly GCA_013400935.1). Classification (NCBI taxonomy): domain Eukaryota; kingdom Metazoa; phylum Chordata; class Aves; order Charadriiformes; family Turnicidae; genus Turnix; species Turnix velox. Next base: position 160,157 of record VZTY01009324.1, on the reverse strand, counting down.
AAGCAATTTTTAAACAATATAGTTAGAAAACATTACTTTTTGCTGTTTAGGACTTTCTGTAATTTAGACTGAATATAAGGCAAGTTCTATACTGTGAGGGACACAGTGGAACAGATTGCCCAGAGAGGTTGTGGATGCCCCTTCCCTGGAGGTGTTTAAGGCCAGGCTGGATGAAGCATTGAGCAACTGGCCTAGTGGAAGGTGTCCCTGCCCATGGCAGGGGGGTTGGAACTAGATGATCTTTAAGGTCCCTTCCAACCCAAGCCACTCTATGATTCTATGATTTGTTTGCTTTTTCTAATTATTTTTATCTATGAGTTGCAAGACACAAGTTGTATATTCTCATAAATGTGTGATATTTGAGAATCAAGCCATATAATTGTCCATCTAAATTACATGATGGTTCCATATTTTGAGTAGAAAATTGCTTCATCATCCTTCCCCAGGAATAATCAAAATCAAATAAATTTCATTTAATGCTTAACCCAATATGGATAATGGAAAACATCAGAAATACTTACTGATTTGCATTTAAAATAATGAAAAAGAGATAAAAATTTAAAGCAGAATTAAAAAAAAAGATTTAATAATTAACTCCTCTCCAATCTTTTTTTCACATGCCAAACATTGAATTTTTATCTTTTATCTATTATGCGTATGATCCTCAAAACAGGAGATTCTAAAATAACAAGGTTAAGGTTTCTTTGCTCCACATCCTCCAGAAAAAGTTTATCAGAATGCTAAAAACATTCTCCCCCTTTGAAAAACTGACATAAAATCATGACCATGTCTACCCTATACTAAACCATAGCTCAAAATGTCATTCTCAGCTCTGCTATAGACTTCAACTTAAAAGAAGATCAGTTTAGACCTACATAATATAGTTTTCTCAGGCATAGAATAAACTAAGGCCTCACTTTTAGCTTGAGTGGCTTATTTAGACTCTAAGCTTTTCTTTGAGGCTCTTTTTAATATATGTCTCACATTGGGATAATGGAAATTCAAATCCATTTGTAGCTTCTGAGTGCCACTATAATTAAAAACAATTGGATTCAGTTTATGTTAAGACTCACTTAGGTTTGGCCTTTGTCAGCCAGAAACCAAGGAGATGTCACACCAGAAACCAAGGAGATGTCACACAGTTGTACTTTCTCAGCTGCATTTCCTAGCCACTCCAAAATTCAATACACTCAATACACTGCCTAAATAAATTAGTTGATCAGAAATACTTTTGCTCTGCAGATATAACTGATTAACTCCCATTTCAAACTCCATCATAATCCTAATAGAACTACTAAAAAAATGGAAAAGGCTTAAAAAGCCTATGTGAATATAAAAAGTGAATATTCTTATATAATCAGGACAAAATTATGAGTTGATGGCAGCAAAAACCCATTGTTATATCTTCTACTTCTGCTTATATTGATTTTAATTTTCATTGACAGGGTTACTTCAAATTGAACAACAATCCTATTAAGAAAACAAATAAAGCTTATGCCAGTATTCAAACTGAGTATACCTCTAATAATTTACACTAATGGCACTGGTGAATCAATCCAGACAGATCCATTCCTCAGCATGTACTTGTATCCAGGCCAAGGGATTTTCCCTCAAATTTTTGTAAGAGTCCATGAACTGAAGCTATGGCATCTGTTCCAGAAATTTATTCTGAGATGCAATGATGCCAGTGTTTTTAATGACAGCATACTGCCAGCCAATATTATGCAAAATAAGTTTTATTGGATTTCTTGTCTTCATGAGCCAAATATATTAGGCTGAATGAAGTTTGACAGAAAATCAAGGGACGTGCATGCCAATAGAAATCCTGCATGGAAAGAATTTTGGTGGTAAAGTGGGTGAAAGGACAGTTTTCACAACAAGAATAACTTGAGGGAGTTTCTAAAAAAACATATATCCAACGAATTAGTCAACTATAACGAATTGTTGGACTTCATTATCAAATATAACAGCTGATAGGCTCTTATTTTCTCTAGATTTTATGTGGGCATTTATTGTATCAAATTGATAGCAAAGCATGAAATAACTGGCAATATAAATGAGAAAATATTACAAGCAAATGGGAATATAGCAAAGTGACTCATAAAAACTTGCATTGTAAAGATAGAGGTATAACTTTCACCCCACATTTGACAGAAAATAAAGAAAACCATCACAAAAACAAAACCCAAGAATGAAACTCTTTCTGGAGAGAATCCATCAGAGATGCTGACTGTAAAAGCCTAAGTATCATTCATGGCAGTTACACTGTGTACCTCTTTCCAAAAAACATACAAAATAAACATGAAAGCCTTGAAAAAATAAGTATTTGCTCTTATACACAATCAAAAGGTCCACATGCAAATGAAAAACACAGTCAGAAGCAAAACAACTTTCACCAGGCTCCCTTTGGAGGCAAGACATCTGCCATTCACTGTTGCTCTAACTGTAGATTATTTCCTTTACAAAACTTCTCTGGAGATTGTTATAAGAAAATGAAGAAGAATGATTAAATAATCCAGCAAAAAAAGCAGAACAAGAAACATTATGTCTTATCTGGTTTCATGGCAGATTCATCTGCTGATGGGAAGAGAATTTTGAAAGAAAGCAAAAACAGAGGGAGAAAGAGGTACACTACTCCATACAAGATTTGTTAATGTACATATTGAGGGTGCATTCTAATCCCATATTCCATTCCATTTTCTTGGGAAAATTAACACACCACAGTGTCATGCTAGGGTTTTGCACTATTTTGTAAGGGAATTCTTCGGTGAAGAAGCTGTTTTCCCCCTAAAGAAACTTGCTGGTTCTTTGCTTCAGTGAACATAATATCAAAGTAACATCTTTGCACCTGAGGCAAAAGTTAATAATTTTTTTTTATAATCTCAATTCTCAGGAGGGATTTCATTCCACAGCCACAGGCCAGCTCCTTCTTGAATTCTATCTCTCAAAGAGGCAATTTTTTATACCTACAGCTCCACCCTTGCTGCAGAGATAGTCAAGAATATATAGAGAGGAACAAATTAATATTGGCAGTACCATGTCAAAGTTAAGCACTAATTTGAAGAAAAGGTATGATAGAGTTTGATGTGCTTTCAGAATTAAGCAGAAAGCTTAATTCTGTTAGGGGCCTAGCTTCAGAACCAGAATACAAGACAGTGGTAGTACATTGGAAAGCACAAGGAGCCAAAGGCTGCTTTGGTAGGAAAGAACTGTTCAGTGGCTGCATGGATTAACAGAACGAGATCTGAAAAGGAGCACAAGCACTTCTAATGGCCCCATGGGCAATTGTGCCTGTATAAGAGCTCATATCAGAAAGGCATCCATAAGTCCTCTTTTAAAAAGAACTTCAAACAAAAAAGACTGCCTCCACTTCAGATTCTTCAGTACTTCATCCTACTGTTCTTCACCAAGAAACACATCTTTTTCACTATGTGTTCCAAGCACTGAACCTTTCACAAAATGTAGATGGTAGAAATTAGTATCATTTGCACATTTCCAGCATTCCAGCCTTGGTCTTTTGCACAATTTATGAAAGAATATGTTTACTGAAAAGATTAGAGTAGCAGGTTTCCACTACAGCTTAGGGGTCTTGGTTCCCATTACTGTTTCTTGGCTACCTCTCTTTGCAGAATGAGTCAGAGGACTTGACTACATACTCTTAGATTCCTTATGTTTCTCTCAAGTGCAAGAACAATTTTTCAAGATCAGTGTTGAATATGCAGTGGTCCTCAGGATTTATGAGTGTGAATAACTGCCTGCAGAGCATCACAAGGAAGAAATAATTAATCACTGTCACTAAACTGTACATCCAGACTTGTATCCAAATTTCTTCCCCAAGTTTATGAGAGCTCAGCTCAGGACCTGAGCAGAGGCACAGTCAGTTTATTAAAAACAGAAAAAAAACTAGCCAGGGCTGTAAATTCATATATGACAAATCTATACAGATTGAGGGTAATTATTTTACAATATCGTATCCACAATATAACAGTATTTCCGTTCTAACAGCACTAGACAGAAACTGGGTGTGTAGCTCAGTTGGGAGAGCATCAGACTCCTAATCTGAGGGTCAAGGGTTCAAGTCCCTGTCCAGGTATGAAGCTTGCAAGAGTTGGGATGATTGTTGGACTTGATGATCTGAAAGGTCCCTTCCAACCTAGATGACTATGACTATAATCAAAGTCTTTGGCCAGGATAATGCTTGACTTCAGGTTGGAGAATTCTGCTGAAAGTGTCCACAGACATAAATAATTTATTCTAAATCTCGGAATAACTGCTTTTCCTGGTAATCCACAACCATTAATGAAATCACAGATCACTGTTTTTTCTATCTGTCTATTTATTCTGTTTACTAATAAGAGTCACCTACCCACAACAGCAGATTACGTCATCATACTTGTTATTTCAAAATCTGAATTAGGATAGAAAAATATTACAGCAAAGCCAGAAAGAGTTAGTTGATGTCTAATTGTATAAATCTCTTCCTGTCTTGGATTTAAAGTAATCTCTGTTTCATACATTTTTCTGAAACAGCCATGGAGAATGAGCACTTGTCATGGAACCGGTTTAAGACAAATCATAATTTAAAGGACTAATCTGTAATAGCAATCATGAATTAAACTAGGTAGGGAAAATTTTGTTTGGTTTTCTTATACCATATGTAGAGACATACAGCTGAAGGATCTTAGCCAAAAAACTTTATAAAAAGTAGATTACCTCCCCTTTTTAACAAGCCACCTATAAGAACCTAATGTCCATTTGAAAATGAAGATGAAATTGGAAGAGTTTAACACTGTTTCTTTGAATGTGCAGTCCTCCTCGAGAAACAGAAACTCCAAACTAAGGGAGAACTAAGTGAGTCAATGAGCTGCATCAAGCAGCTGTATCTCCAGAAAGTGGATGCAGAAGCCTGCCCTTCCAATAAGAGCGATTGACAACACCAGGAAAATGTGAGAACTGTCAAAGAGTGAACTTCAATCAAGACACATAAAACGCATGCAGTAGCTTAGTTTTCATATTCCCATCGCGTGAAAGCATTAATCTTCTTGACAAAGTGAAATTTAATTTTTTATCAAAGAAACCTTAAAGAATAATTACACAAAGAACCAAATGAAAATCCAGACAGATGCATGGCATCACTCTTCTGGAGCTGGTGAAACTACTTGAACCTGAAATGCTTCTTACCATATTCAGGATTATGCCACCTGGCATTAACAACAGAAGTGGCATTTTTCATATGCCCATGAATTTAGAAGACAACAGATGGTAATTGAACTGTCTAGTGTAATGAATGAAGAGTACAATAATATGCACTCAGTTTGTGTTTGCTTGTTCATTCTGTCAACACAGTTTTGGTTCACTTAATGGAAGAATGTAAAGAATTGTTTACAGGTAGATTTCTGTATTGATGTCCATATAGTTTCTTTCAAGTTAAATTTTCCTATGCTTAGCACTCCTTCAGGCACAAGGCTCATTACAGTGCTAGACTAATAACTGAAATAGGCTTCTTGGTGTCATTGTTCTATCTAAATAAATATCTGGAATAATTTTAGAATCCTATGCATCAAATTAATCGTAACTTTATACACAAGACATTTCTTCTCACAGCAGCTTAATGTCTCCTCTAAGTTTAAGCATGAAACATCAGTCAACTGCCACTAGAATTTTCTTTGAGCAACAGCCTTATCACTTTTTTCAATATCTGAAAAAAAAAGAGGACTCCAAAGCATGCACTCAAAGTGTTTTTCTATGCAATAAATGTTACATCACATAAGTACACAGAAAATTCAAACGTAAATAAATAATTTTAAACAAATACTTTACAATTAAACTTGTTCAGACATACATATGTTTGCTGCAGATATTTCTGGAGTCTCAGTTTGCCCTGTGTAAACATAAATACTACTAAAATTGAAATACGTTATCCTTTCAACATGAATAAAATCTCAAAAGAAGTCAAGTGGAAGGGTTTTTTTTATGCTTTTGATCACTCTCCCGAACTTTGAGTTTTTAGAGATTCATATGGGGCTTACAGAATTAGAAATCTGTCACTTCTGCTCTAAAATGTGTGTCCCCCCAGAGCAATACAAATTTCCAGTCCATTCACGGTTCTGGTCTTCCAGACAAATATTATATTGTCTGGCAGTTTTTATGTACAGAGATAAAAGAGTGGGGACAGCTTTACTGCATGAGCAATCTTACTGAGAAGACTAAAAATGGACCAGGGCTGTTCTCATCAGTAAACACTGAAACACATTTGCATATCCAAAAATTCCATACTTGTATCAATTTGAAAAGCATATATTGAATAGTAAATAAAAAAAAATCATGACCCTGGGACAGAAAATATATTTAAGTATGTTTGGGCAGAAGATGTCAGAATACATGGCTGTCTTAGACCATGCACCGAATTTCATCGTTATAGGAAGATCGTCTCTGGTCCATGACAATTGCGAAACACAATTTGGAACTTGCCAGATTCAGAGAAAATACAGAAGGAAAATGAGATAGATAAATAAAACACATATATAAAATAAACATTAATTACTGCAAAAGTTCCTCAAATAATTAAGGGGGGGATAAAGATGTAGAAGTGTATGCCATTGTACAAGGCAAGAAGGAAATATTTTAAATTATCTAGAAGACTGAAAAAAAGCTGAAGGATTTGAATTGCATCCTGAAATTTCATACCATGCATACTTCACAAGAAGGAAGTAAATAATAATATGTGCCAGTAGGCACTATAAAGGCCAGAAACTGATATATTTGTATAGATAGATAAAGGCAAGGTAAATGCAAACATAGCATATAACTTCAAGAAAAAACCCCACAAACATAGCTGACAAGAAAGTAGAGAAAATAACAGGACTGAACAATGTTCACCTGCTTTTATAGTATCTGTGATTAGCAGGTCATGCTAAAACCTGGAGAGAAATTGCAATAATTAGTACAAGATTTTTTATGTGACACAATTACCACTGACTGGATGGACATAGCAGAACTAGCAACTTCAGCATGGTGTCAAATCTATTATACTGCTAGAGAGTAATTCATAGTGCAACTGCCTGACTCCTGGTTTTGCAAGAATAAAAATGCTACTCCATAGAGCTAACAAAAGGAGGTATTAAATGAAGAAGGGCAATAATATCTGAAAGGAACCTGAATGTGCCAGTGGGAGTGGGATTAAAATTCTGCAACTGAAGTTGTTAAAAAGCTATGGACCAAAAGATATATTGCCTTATTCTCAACCAAATATATAGTTTCTTTGGTCCTACAATGGAACTGTTATAAAAGGAATTAAATAGTGAGTTATCCTATGACTATCCTATGACTATAGCTGCTACATAGTCCAAAGCCAATTGTGGGTGAATCTGTACATCTCCCTCTTAGTACTCTTATTAACATGGCCTGAATAACAACACCTGGCAAGGTAAGAGTGTGAGTGTAAACAGTTATAAAAGAGGCATGAATATTTGTAACAGTAAAAAGAGGCAAATGCGATCAAAGCAGAGTCAAAACTTAGTTAGCATTGTACCCTTCTCATGTGGGTCTGACAGAATCCAATCATCCCGAATGGATGCTGTGAGCATCCTCCACTCAGTTAATGGACAGCCAATATAGGGTGTAATTAATAGAGACCTACCTGTCAGATGCATCCTTCACCAGCATATGTGGTAGGGGACTGCAGGAAGTCTCACAGGTTCACATGAAACTGGAGAACCTATATCTCCAGTACAAGTTATCTGTAAACACAAGAACCTGGACTTCAGTGAAGTTATGTTTGCATCACAGTGAATGGGAATTTCATCACAGTGGTAGGAATCAGAACTTTTCAGGATTCAATGTAGAAAGGTGTTTTGAAAGTTGTACCCACATGTTAAAATATTTAACTATCTATCATTCTGGTTTATCTGATGAGTTGATCCTGTCAATCCTGACCTTGGAGATTGCAAGTTGCTAAGACATCAAAAAATTATTTCAGTACTTACTAAGTAGTTTTTCAGTGCAACAAAATTTAGGCTGTCACTCTGACTTCATAGCCTTACTGATATGAATGACTGTAAAGGAAGGAATAGGGAGTCAGGTTTAGGAGCAGTAGCAGAATCTTATTCAAGAAGGGCACAAAATTTATTATGAGTCCTGAATTGCAAAGAGCATAGGAGATTTTAAAGAATTGTTTTCATTCCATAGAACTGGGGAAAGCAGCTAAATCTTTACAAGTTGGCAAGTTCAGTAAAAAGCTAGAAAAACCTACTAGTGTTAATATCTGGTGATAACTAACCTGATATACCATTTTCAATTTTAATTGGCAAAGTACTTCACAGAACTAGTTGATTACACAAATTTTTTTTAAGCATGGATCTCTATATAAATTTGGGATTGTTTTGGTCTCCTTTAATACACACTAATGAAAAATCTAGAGGAAAATTTTTCATAATTTCTAGTCTTCATTCCAAAGACAAGACCAGAATAATGTAATTTAATAATATATAATTTCAGGAAATCAAGCAAGCTGATCAGTTAAATCAGTCATTCTGGTCCTTGGTACAGAACTGTTTAAGTTCTGACCCCAATGCTCATATCTGCAGCAGCATGTAATAGGCATTTTTATTGCTACATAAGTACATCTTGTAAGAGATAGTCTGAACATCAAGATGAAGGAAGAATGATGATTAGCTGCTATCAGCCCCAAGCTCTAATCAGCTATTAGTAAATTGTATATTGGAATACTAGTAAGTGCACTACATTTTGGACATTTAAGGAACTTCTCATCCCCTTCTGAAGACAAAAAGAAATCATTTTAACTGATAGTTTAAACTCTGATACTAATTTACTCGATGGAACAATACAGTTAGATCATGACTAACATAAATTTGAGGCTTCATATCAAGATAAATCTGTGGTAGTATCTCTCTCAATTTCCCTGAGTTCAGATTGAAGAACTTGTAGAGATTACATGTTTTCTACAAGTTTGCATCTATGAAAGGGAAAAACTAACAAACCTCAGGGCCTGCTGACTCTTGTACACTTTTCACTCTCAGTCACTAACTTCAATGTTCCATGCCCTATTTTTACTCAACTGCATTAAAACACGCATGATATCATTTGTCTTCTTTGCTGTATTTTGATGATTAGATGACAACATATCAATTCAGGGCAGAAAAATACTGTTTTTTAACCAAAGCTATTCTGAAAGTATCATAGCAGAAAAAAATCCTCTTTTTAGAGCATATTTTGTGCAATGCAAGTCACTCAATGTTTTGCACAAGGTTGGAGATGACCAACTCTAACAGGCAGAACTGGAGCATAAAGAGAACAAGCACTTGCTGTTAGTTAAGCACAACATTTGAGTATCTTGCTGCTTGTTCATGCACTTATATTGTCATTGAAGGAGCATGCAGGAAAGTAGACTTTTCCTTGATGTTTTTAGTATGGAGTGTTACACAGAGGGAGAAAGGCATGTACTAGGTTTCTGTCAACACTTAGGCTGGGCTGGTCACACGACAGATGTTTTCTGTTAACCTCTTTCCCTTCCCAGAAGCAAAGGGAGAGACCATAAGAGAGAGAGTGTATGCATTGAAAACAAAACAGAAATACATTTAATGAAATATTTGCAATAAAAGAAACAGATAATGATAATATTAACTGAAAATAATTAAACATAAACAAATACAAAACCAGTATCTATCTCTCATAAAACACTGGTACTGGACTCAGTAGGAGAAGGGAACTGGATTGTGGAATGCAAGGTTTGTGACCAAAAGCACAACAGAGAGATTCTTCGGACACTGGCCATTGAAGAGGAGATAGCTGAGCCTTCAGCTTTATGCTAAGCATGCTGCACAAGGTGGAGAGATAATGAGGGAGGACTGTGAATCTCATCCCCAGCCTTCAGTATAGGTATAAGTAAGCCAGAGTTTGTGTGACAAAACTGAACAGAAAAATAAAAAGGACTAGTTTTCTACATAATTCCATCCACCTTTTATTCTTCTGAGTGTTAAGAAATCATCACGTATTCTGTCAAAGACATCAAGGTATTTTCTGGAATTGCAAACGTAAATTGAAATAAAGCATAGCCATGATCATTCATACTCTGACATCCCACATACACTCATACAGTGTTTTTACAGTAGTTTAATACTGAGCAGAATGAAAGCTTTCTATCAAATAAATCTAAAGACAGTATTTGGGACACATTTTTCCCTGTTTCTCTGTTCTTTTGAGACTGTGCTTGTTCTTTTGACTTGATTCTCAGAATATTCACATCAGAAGAACTTGACTTTTTCTCAAGGTGAAGCAACAAAATTATCTCTCTTGCTCCTGTCCAAAAATCGGGTCAACATCTCACTGGAAGTGGCACTCGAGAGTTTTTAGTATATTACTAGGTTTTAGCAGACATTACAGAAAACTATTAAACAGAAAGAATGGATGAGACATAGCTCCTTTTGCAGCCATTTTCTCTTTTTACTCTCTTATAGCAAAGCAATTATGCTTTTGTCCAGATATCTGAAATGAATTTTCCCCTGATGTCATCTGACAAAATTAATTAGAATGAGATCATCTCAGGGATAAAAATTCATCCATGGGTCTTGGATCTGTGTTTGGAAACAGCTGAAAATAAACAGAATAATGTGTAGTACTAAAGATTTGCTCCATTTGTTTTCTATCTGTCAACAAAAGCATGGCAAATCATACTTCATGTTCTGTTGATACAATGGGAACTCCAAAAGAAAACCTGTGAGTGCTTGATTAAAAAATAAGGAGGATGCTGAAAGAGAATAATCCATAGGTAAGAATCTGCAAAAATGTTTTCAAAAAACAACCCCAAAATTACCAAAAATCACAAATTGACCAACACAGGTCTTAGGATTAAACCTGTCTAACAAGCATATGCAAATCAATTTTTTGCCTCACTTCAACTGCAGGGTGACTAGTTGAGCAACACAGATGATGATTACTTCTTCTACACTTCCCTTACAAATTTTAATTCTCTTCTATTAACTGATTAGAATAAAATAATTATACTGAAGTACCCAGCCATTTTCATTGTATTTCTTCTTGATTGCAAGCTACTATGTTGGAGAAGAATGTTGATCATCCGTGTCAAGGTCACTCAAGCCAGGTCAAGAAATACATAAGCAGGGCTCAAGGTGTTGTAAATTTTCACAAGAAGAGCACATCTTGTCTTGTTTAATCTTATGATTAGTAATAGAATGTGTCAGTGAGTATTACTACTTCAAAGCACAGTGCTTCTAATGAACTTTTTTATCCTTTCACAGAATTAAGTGTTTTCTCAATAATAAATAAACTCTTTCTGACAGATGTGTGCACTAATTATAACAGGTTTCTTTAAACCAGACCACCAGAGTTTTCACCTGAGTGAACAAGCAATCTGCAAATACGCAGAATGAATAACAACAGAAAAGAAATAATGATGGACAGTAAGTGATGGAATACTGCCTCCATCAACATAGATACTTAAATGACAATTATATTCTTAGCAAAACCACAAATTTTACTAGAGGTGTCAGTTTCTGACCTCTGGAACATTTCCATCCTTCAGATATTACAATAAATTTAGTTAGTATAAGAATATAAAAGAGAAAAACTACAGGCACATAAAGCTATGGTACAGAAAGAGGTCAGTCATGGAGAGGGAACTTTGCTGTTAAGATAGCAATGTTGAAGGGACAATAAAAAAAAATAACAGACTGTTGTTACCTGGCAAAATGAGATGACAGAAACATATATATTCCAATGACAGCAAGTTTAACAGATACAGTCAGCAAAGAGGAATAAAGGGAAAGGTCAGAAGAAAATAAGATTCTAAGTCAGGATGTCTGCAGAGTGACTCATTGCAGATTCTACCATTCTTAAAATTAGTATTGAAACATCTAGTACCTGGCTTGCAGCATCCCGTTGTCCTTTGCTGCAGGGGGTAGTGATCTGCAGCAGCCTCTGCCCAGCTGGCTGGAGCCTTTGTCATGGTAGTGTAAAGCAGGAAGAGAGTAAGTGATCTCTCCAAAAATTACCAGGCTCACAGATTGCATGATATGAGCCACAAATATGAAATCTAGCACTATTTTCATTATCACAGCAACTTACTGATGTTTCCAGAAAAGAAAAATCCATAAACAGCCTTTCAGTTTTACCTGGGAAAACAGGATATTCTAGTCTTAAATTCTCTCCAAAGACAGATTCAATCTGACCATAATAGAAAAACATCAGCTTTATCTGTTTACACAGAAACATTCAGATGCTTTTCTTTACATTCCTTACAGTTCTTTTACCTGGAAATGCTAAGTATGGTTCAGCTTACCCTCAGGTTTCACCACACAGATCATAATCAATATGGATTCTTCTACAGGTAATGTAAAAACCCGTTTCACTCTGCTATACATGTATCTCTTTGTCCAGTAGGTCTCTATCTATGCTACCATCAGCATCTGTTAGATTTGCTAGTACCATATTAGCTACAGGAAGTCTGAGTTGGTTGAAACCCCACCCCCTCTGACCAGTTCTTGAGAAGGGAAGCTATTACACAGAACAGGGAGTCTCTACGTGTTCTCTAAAAATAAAACTTCAGGAGTAGCATAGGGAAATGGATTAAAAGATGGCAAAGAAGAAACTAGTCAGAGAGCAAAAACATTGACAAGATAAAAGAACAGTTAATGAAATGAGTACCAAATTCTTCTAAAAGGAGGAGAGTTTGGAAAACAGAAATGACTGTGGCTAAGTCCCTTCATCATACAATTCATTACTTTAGATCTCCCAAATGTATTATCTGATACTTACAGCTGGAAATGCTAAATAACAAATGCAAATGCTGCTCATGCATTTGCAGAGATAGATTACTCTACTATTGCCCAGGTCATGATCAAGGAAGAGAATGGTGTGCTTAATACATTTCTAAGGAAGTAAGGTTCCAGTGAGCTGCATGCTTCAGTCCCTATATTATACTTCATGCAGTAGTGATCAAAAATTAAGGTTTTTTAGATTTTGTGCAATACATATTTCTCTGGAAGAAGAGACACCTGCCTGTCTTCCTGGTCTCCTCTGGCAGAGAGTTATTCAACGAATAAACAAGGATAAATAAACAGATAAAAACTGAGAGATGATGGAGACCCCATCTCTGAAGGCATTCAAGGCTAAGTTTGATGAGGCTTTGAGAAACCTGATCTAGTGCAAGATGTCCCTTCCAACTCTATAATTCTATGGTAATGAGGCACAAAATGCAGTTTAAGTACTAAACAGTGCAACAAAGCCCTGTAGCCACCAATTACTTGCCCAGATTCCAAGCATTTCCAAGAATGAAAAAAGAAATTAAAAACCCAAACAACCAAGCTCTGTATCTTCTGAGGGATTTGAACCCTGTCTTTCTCACCTTCTGGAAAGATCAAATTATTGTCCATAACCAGAGCAGTATGATCTTAGTCTTTTGACTTTAAGTGTGGAAAAAAAGGGCACCAAAATACTCTCTGCAACTTCCTATTGGAAGTCTCTACTGTCATAGGGTAAAAGAATGCAAAGCACATCCCTTTTAAAGTGAGTAATATCTTCAGAAAATGGATCTCTCTCTTTTCTGATGTTTGTAATATTATATATTTATCCATGCACAAAAAGCAGAAAATATTTTTTAGAAATTTCCTGTATGTGCTGTACAGTACTGTATGGTACGTACAGACTTATTGTTCTTAAATTATTCCTATGCCTTTTCAGAAATAGATTACAGACCTCTACGGGTCCATAAAAAAATTTATCTGAAATATTTGTGACATCTTTAGGTAATGTATGTGGCAAAAATTTTAACTGCTGAGCCTAGACTGCCAGACAACAACCCTTAATCACAGTGCCACAGGGAGAAGATGAATAAACAATCATTTTTTGATAACTCCAAAATGGTGTGCATTAAAAATGAAAGTAAAATGTAATTGGTTAAGTAACCTCTCAGGTTTTTCCCAAATTGCTTGTTTGACAATTTATCAAATAATTTCTAGAAGCCTATATTTGGTACCTTCTCTTCAGGCTACAGTAACTATCATAACTCCAAGTATAAACGGCAATCCCCATTTGCAAGTAGATGGTACAAGATCACAGTATATTTATAAACAAGATATACTTGAACTATGTCTCAATTACACAGTAAGAAGTCTCAGATCATTCTTTACTGAAAATTAATTACAGCTCAGTTTTACATAGTAAAAAATAAGACACATTTTAAAAGTGCTAGCATTAACTAGTAGGTATGCTTAGTCTGCTTCAGATACTAGTTACTATTGCTCATCTGTTGTCAAGAATTTTATAGATGACACAATTTGACCATTGACCTGAAAGTAAAATGACTGCTTCCTTTTACACTGTAAAGTAAAATTAGCATTAACTTCATTAAAAACAACATTCAGGAGCACATAATCAAAGAGCTTGCTCCCTATCACCTTGTTTAACTCAGACAAAAGTAGAAGATTTCAAAATGCTGCCCCTCCATCTCAACATCATTCATTACTTTTCAGTGAATCTAACATGTAGCATTTCCTATATTTTTTGGTAAGCAGACACCAACCAGTCCAGATTAGAAAAAATGAAAAGGCCATTTCATCAATCTGTTGGAACACACAATTGAAAAGAATCATAGAATCATTTAAGCTTGAAAAGACATTTAAGATCATTGAGTCCAGCCATTAACCTAGCACTGCTAAGTCGGCCGGATAAAGCAGACTTACCATAAATGTCAAAAATGCCAGCACATTTACTGGAACTAATTAAAAATTTGGTGCAACAATGAGTGTTCCTGCCTTTAAAGATGTTTCTCTATAGCTATCCTGGACTGAGATTTCCTTCAGCACATCTTTTTATTTTTGAGATAGTTTCTTGTAGAGCCATTTTACCCTGACACTACATTAGCTAATCACATAAAAAGTCTTTCCTTCATAGTTAAAGATCCATAACTTCCTCGCTTTTTTTTTTTTTTCTGCCCCAAAAAAGGTTTTTATAACTCACACAAATGAGCAGGATTAGCCTGTTATTTGGCAGCCATAGTAAATACATACCTAGTGATCTTGTTTGGATTAACATCTATTTGAACATTTCACAGAATGACCCAGGTTGGAAGGGACCTCAAGGATCATGTAGTTCCAACCCCCACACCTAGCAGGGCCACCAAACAAGCACATTTACTAGATCAGGCTGCCCAGGGCCCTGTCCAACCTGGCCTTGAACACCTCCAAGGATGGGGCATCCACAACCTCCCTTGGCAGCCTGTTCCAGGACCTAACCACTCTCCTGGTACAGAACTTCCCCCTAACATCCAACCTAAATCTTCCCTCCTTCAACTTGGATCCATTTCCCCTAGTCCTGCTATTGTCAGCCCTTTCAAAGAGTTTACTCCCTTCCTGGGAGAAATCAATCATTTTTTTAAACAAATTACATAATCAAATAATCTACTGCAAAAGAATGCGTTGATTGCATTTTCAGTCTTACATCTTACATATAGATGGACTCATGACTAATGCATTAAGCAGAAAGCTATGCTTTATCTCATGCTTTCTGTATAACATTTCTCAACTCAGAATATAAAAGACCTTAGTTTAAAACCTTCTGATCTCTTAAAACTATAGATGGTCTTTAGCAGCGACAAATAGAATCACATTATCACATAATGTCAGGGACTGGAAGGAACCTAAAGTGATAATCTAGTCCTACCTCCCTGCCGGAGCAGGAACACCTAGATCAGGTCACACAGGAACATATCCAGTTGTGTTATAAATGTCTCCAGAGGAGGAAATTCCACTTCCTCTCTGTGCAGTGTTCTGTCACCTTCACTGTGGAAAAGTCTGTTATATTTCTGTGGAATCTTCTGTGTTCCAGCTTGCCACCCATTGCCCTGTGTCCTGTCATTGGAGGTCACTGAGAGGAGCCTGTCTCCAACCTCCTGACACTCACCCTTTTCATATTTATAAATACTAATGAGGTTTATTATTGCTCAGTAGGAAATAAAAGCCAAAGCAAAACACATCCAGATGAGATGTGAAACTAAGTATCCTGACTTGAGTGATATGCCAAGAGCATCCCAGATAATGGAGAACTAAGTGAGTATAAATTAAGACCTATGTGAAAGAACTGGTAGCTTAAACATTCAAAGTCCAATTGTATACTTAAGAGGTTCACTTGCTCTAAACTAACTTTTTTATTTGCAGTCTCTGTGCCAAAGCAACCAACTGAGACTGCTATCTTAATTTCCCCACTGAGAGTTAAATTTCTAAGTATATGCTAGATGATTCAAAGAGAACAAAGACAGTACTAATTTACCTGGTTCATGTGAATAACCAGGTCTTGATATGCAGTTTGAGGCTGTGTATTACCAGTCTATGTGATTATACTATAAGAAAGTATAATAGAGAGTGAGAGAGGTGAAACACTGGAACAGATTGTGGATGCCCCCTCTTTGGAGGTCTTTTAAGCCAGACTAGCCAAGGCACCGAGTGGGAGGTGTCCCTACCTATGGCAGGGGAATTGAAACTAAATGATCTTTAACATCCTTTCCAACCCAAACTATTCTATGAGTCTATGCTTCTAGAGAATGCAAATAGGCTCCATAGATTCTGGAAAAAAGAGTTTTATTCTCAGTGGTTATGCCTACTTCTGATAACATCAGCATCCTTTCGTTTTCCAACTTCCAAGAGTATAGGACAAGGAAAGAAAACAGTGAGAAACAAAAAAAGACGGAATCATGTTTGGGTGTTCTTCAGTTATATAAAGTAGATATGACTGTTTCTGCAGTTGATTCTTCTACCATAAGTGAGGAAGTTTTAGGGTAATACTGCTGGGACATAGTAAAACTTGGTTCTTCTACTCTAAAACTGTTTCCAAGTACTTAGGTTTGATAATTGATGTGGAGGAAGAAAAGCTTAATTCCATATTTTCTGCTTTTGGTCCTTACTGTTGCCTATACTCCCTCTTTAGCTTTCTAATTATAGTCTATTGTACTCAGATACCTATGTTTAAATTACAATTTACATCACTACAATTACATCTACATAGAATTATATAATCTACAATTTTCTGTTATTTTAAGCTGGTTTAAATATTCTTATTAATATAATCTGGTACTTCTGAAATAATACAATTATGGTCAAACTACCTGAGGACACCAAGAATTCTGACCTCTGGAGCCCCTAACAGGAAGGAAAATGGAAGGTTTCCAGTATCTTGCCTAGTTGAGCCAGCCCTCCCTATGGCTCAAATCTGACAAAACAATACTAAGATGTGAGACTTCTCTAGACACTATTTAATCTGACAACTGAAATTTGTCTACCATTTTGCTCACAAAAACAACTAAATAACTAGAAAAATAACTGAACAGAAAAGCTAGAATGATTTAACATCTGTCATTAGTACAAATCATATCATTACAGTCTTGTAAAGATTTCATACCTTTAAAGAAAAACTTCACATCAAAGAGCATTGCCTGTCCCTGGGAATCTACATGTAAGCAGCAGCAAAAGTCTTAAATAACCCACTGTGTCTCAGAACTACAGCCAACTGGTCACAGGCACACTGCAGCACCTCTGCAATGCTCTCCTGCTTCCCGTGAGTCTGCACCTCCAGCTCGCCACTAGTTTGAGATTGGTGGCAGCATAAATTTCACAGCTGTTTATGCTGTACACACTTACAGAAAGTGAAAATCATAAACAGGATTCTTACATGGCTGACTTTTAACCATATAGGGATCCTATGTTGTAGAATCTTGCAACACCAGATATTATAATTAGCACCAATAATGCTCCTGCATCCCTGGCTCAAAAATCTAGTGTCTGGACAGTCTATATGAAATATTTGAGTTTGTATTGTTTTGAATTTTGCTCTCCTAAACTCGTAAAAGAAGATCTGTTATTTCTTCTATTTTTTTGCCTCTTGGATTTCCCATTAGAACTCTGACTCTTTTATCTCTGTCTCCTACCACTATAACTTCCTCAGGGGCTTCACCTATGACTTCAGAAGAAAAGCAATCCATTGTCTCATTTTACAGAAGAAAATTGGATCACAGGTCTCAGATCACACAGCTAGGCAGTGGTAGAACTAAAAATAGAATCCACCTTTCCCGAGTAACATTTCCTAAAGTCTGCTACTTCATATTAAATCTTAAAATATGATAAAGGAGCAGAGCTTCACTGCGTGAGTCTTTTAGCTGGAATATTAAATTAATTTTTAAATGGCTGTTCAAAATAATCTAGTGTATATAGCCTATTTTTGCTACTCCCCTAGGGTAATAATTGCATTTATACCTTCTTGCAGAATATCTCTTGCAGATACAGTAATGACATGTTTTCTCTTCATTGAGTAAGAGTATTAAATTACTTACAAATCTGAAGTACACAGACTTTTACAGCAAAGACAATAGTGAATGGGAAATAAAAGCAAACCTGTCATGCTATGATTTTCTACTTAGGCACAGTCCCTCGGTAGAGCTGGTTTTAGATGCTAAGGTGCCATGGAGATGTAACAGTATTTCCTTGCAGTAATACCACTAGCTTTTGGCAACTGAGGGCTGCAAACATAACAGATAAGAGTGTTGCCAGAGAGGCTTTTATCACAAAGCAGTAAGTGCACACCAGTTCAATGATTGGCTCTATATCTGATTCTACTCTGTTAGTGAATAGCCCAGTTCCACAAAAAGTAAGCAACAGATAGAAGGTGATTGAATAATCTTTAATGTGCATTCCAGGCTTCCAAATTATTTAAATAATTTATGGCTTAATTTTCTAAATAAGCTCATGTGTGGTTTCCTAGCTCACTACTGTTTCTGTAAACCAACCTTGTAGCTTGCACATTAATCGCAAAGGATAAAGGAAATAACTCTGCTTGAAACACTAATTTATGCTGCCACTTTAAGCTCTGCAGATACAGATATATCATTGAGATGGAGAAACAGTGAGTAGTAGGCACAATGCTAATAGCTGCAATGGAATCAGTGGAGAAAGATGAAGCTACATAGTCTCTTCCTACGTACAGTGTAGTGTAACTTTTCCTTTTTAACTGTAACCTTCTGTTATTTTTTCCTGCTACTTTATTGCCATTGTGTAACAAATTTGTTTCTCTCTGTGAAAATGAAGTACACCTCAGTTTTAAGAGGGAATCCAGTGTATAACATCATGACACAAAATTTTCCAGTGTGCAACTTCACCTTGGATTAGTGGATCAGCTAAACTCTTTATCTTTCAATTCAGGAAGGCTGAGGGTTCATAAAATAACTCTGCAAAGCAGTGGCTGTGGGCCATCTTTTCTAGTTTTCTTCAAGTCCTCAACTAAATGGAGCAATTTAGTTTTTCAGTTACTTCATTTCTTTGAATACTAAGTAGACTTCCACTGCTACAGCAGCTGCACTTGTGTCCTGTGTGTGACATGAACATTCATATCTCAGTGTCATTCAACTTTGGCTATCAGGTACAGACAGCTCAAAATCATTCCAAAATTCATTTGGAAAGCTTTACAGTGAATTATATTCTCATAATGAAAATTAAGGGAAAGGTTGTCCCCCATAGTCATGTATTGAAAGATGAATAACAACTTCAGCACAGAATTAGAAATTAATTTTGATATAATGATCAATTTAAAATTTTCCCTTTGTTGCCACATATTTAATACATCTTACATCTTTGTAAAGATACAATCATTAGAATAATTATTTTGGGTATTCCATTACTCACAAATTTTATTATTAAAGAGTCATGAGAAAGCAGATTCACTTACAGAAGGTTAATAAACTAAAATGCTCCTTTTACAAAACCATTTCCAACTCATGGACAGCTGCCCAGAATGGAAATATTTGTTGTAAGACTTCATTTAATTATATATTGCAGGAAAAGAAGACATGGATGGCAGTTTGCCATGGAAGACTATTATTCCATTACTTCCTTAGCAAACACACTTAAAAAGAAGTATCAGTATAACTCAATGTACATGTATAGCTACACAACACTACCTGATGGTGTTCAGAACATTAAATATCTATGTCATCCTGAGTACTTCTAGGCATGGCATTCTGTTACTGATGTGTCTTGCATTAAGCCCTTTTTAAGAATTACTCTAAGCATTTAATTTTTACTTGCAGTATTAATGGAAACAATCTGATGATTAATCAATCCGTTATCCATAGTGGTTTTTTTTTACATGAAGCAAGAACTATTATGCTTCTGTAGCTATTACTATTAGCTGTTCTTGTTTCCAGCTGTTTGTTGTTACACCTGCTATCAGGAGATAAACTGAGACAGGATGGCTAAGAGGATTAGTCATGAGATATAGAGATCTTCACCAGAAAGTATCTAGGTCCTGCCTGTTCAATGACCTACAGAAAATAAGTTTGTCTCAGTTCAGATTTCAGGGGAAAAGCAAAAAAAAAACCAACAAAAAACAAACAAAACAAAACAAAAAAATACCCCCACAGGTTTCAGAAAGCATGAGTTCTAGAAGGACAAAGACACCTAGTTAATGTCCTCAGTTTCTGAGAAAGTTCTTAGATACGAGAAATTTTTAGTACAGCTTTTACCCTGCAATTGGGTTGTCTCCACTGTTCTTTTTCTTTATAGTATCCATAAGTAACATTTTTGTTACCAGCTGTTTGTTCCTTCTACAGATCAAAATGTAGATACACTCATAGAACATTGATTCTGAATTGTGATAAGGAGGTAGCCTCCTCCTAGAACTCCATTCCTAACAAACCTTTCTTTGGGTTTTTTCTGTTCTAACTTTTCTTTTGAATTCTGTTATTCGAGTTGACAATGGGAAAGCCATACTTTTTTTTAGCTCATGTGAAGAGAGAAGCAAATAAATTCTTTGCTGTGGCTCAGGGTTTATACTGAAAGGGTAAATAGTGTGATAAAATGGAAAGGGAGAAAGAATTGTGAAGGCAATAATTTATATTCTACTGTAAACAAGTACAGAGCCAGACAGTGTTTACTGAAAGCTGAAAGTATGCAATCCATTCCTGCTTGCACTAATGCTTTAATACATTATTTTTGGGTACAAGATTTTTCTCCTCCACTTCAATGAACTTTTCTATCACACGTTTAGTAGCAGAAAGGGACAAGTAACCTGAAGGGATATTTCTAGAATATGAAAGAGCATTCCTGGCTCACTTAAGGTAGAAGTCTTGCTCCTCTGTTTAACTTTTCTTCCTACAGACTAGCCCACATCAAATGGAAACAAGTGAGGTGGGAAATTCCTGAGTTACAGACTTTTCTGAATCACTGCTTGAAAATATGGAATGATGCACATGGAAGGTAACCTCTTGTTTCCCACTGCAATTTTACATAATTTTTCATTTTAAAGAAGAGTAAATGGGAAAAACTTTTTTTCAATGTTAGATGAAGCCAAAGATACTCTAACAGCACGGGGACGTAGAAGAGAGGTCATATTCGTGACCTGCAACTAAATGGATAAAACAAGTAGTGAAGCACAGCTAGTCCATGTGATTGCATAGGATGCCTCAGTATTTCTTGTCAATTCACAAAAAGATTAAAAAATTGGCTTTCAATCCTTTAAAATACATCCGCAAAAGTGATATAGATTTAGCTGAATGCAAGAAGTGGTAGAAGAAGCAAAAACCAACGATTTTGCTCTTCAAGTGAACAGTCCCGGGGAGTAATGGCACCAGGAAGCCATTAGATCAGTTAAAAGACAAGGATGATGCACCCACATGTTAAAATTACTGCTCACTAAGCTAATGATGGCTGCCTGATGGTTGTTTGGGTTTTGTTTTTTTTTTGGCTGTTTGTTTTTCTTGCTGTTGTTCTAAATCTACTAGTTAAGTGGTGGGATGTCAGCTGGTAGGGAGTATTTTTCATGAAACTGGATACACACTTCATTTTGTGGCATCTGTCCTTCAATTACATCACTGAGTGGTATGTTTAACATGTCATAGACCTCTCAAATTCTTTCTGATTCACATAGCAGGAGTCAACCCACATGCTGGATAATAAGGCAGGATTCTTCCCTCTCTCTAGAAACCTATTTCACAGCTAAAATATTACTTAGTAAGTGCATTTCCTATCCCTTAATATGAGCATTCTCACCATCTTACCAACATAGAAATTGAGAAAAAATATAAACAAAGGAAAAAAAATTGTTATTAATTAGATTCTGGAAGGAGGCTACCTGCTTATTACCCTGTAGAGTTGATGTTGTACATGTAACAGATTTCACATCTTGTTTACTTTTCCCCTATCAATTTTTCTCAGAATAGTAGTTTATATTTTATTAATTCATATTTGTTTTTCAGATGCCTCAAGCTAGTCCCAGATACTTATGTTTTGCAGGGACCCTCCCAATAGGCTTTATACATAGCTAGGCAATGTTGAACAGAAGACATTTTATATGGACTAAGAAAATCAGGACAAATTACTAAACATAACCATTTCTCTTAAGAAATATGTTAAGTTATTAAGACATGCAAGGAGCATTCATTGCAGACCTAGTCTCTCCCTCTTTTGGCATCCCAAAAGACAGCAGACAAATCTATGCCTTTAGTCATCAGTGAACAAGTGTTTGGACATGTCTTGGATATAAAATCCATGGAGAAGATTGCTGTTTCTGTTCACTGACTGCAGGCAGCATCCTGGAAGAAAATAAATAGCTTGCGATTCACAGACAGAAGCAAAAGCAGCTGGTAAAATTCCACATAGCCACAGCCTAATAAAGGTGCAGGCTTTGTTGTTTCAGAACTTTTTTTCCTGTTCTGCAATTTGTATCCTCTCAATGCAAGAAAACAGTGCTGCTCTCTGAGGGGAAAAATAAAAAAAAGAACACCTAAACTATAATTACCTATTTAGCACTGAAATAAAATAAGCACTGGTAATATTAGATTCTTTATCACTTTCCAACTATTCTGTATACCATCTTTCAGAATTTTCTAATGTCAACCTGTCTCAGTGTGGTCAGTAAATCTCCTGCAGGGAGCAAAGAATGTTGGCACAATGGCAACTGACAGACCTTCCAAAGCAGATGAAACAACATGCTTGCAATCCCTTAAAGATGGAGAGATCCGGTGCAGAGAAACTCCCAAGCAGTGGGAAGGAAAAAGCCCTTCTAAGACCCTGCTGAAGGGCAACTTTCAGCATATACTGCAATCTACAGGGCTGCCTTGTCAGGGATTGTATTTCTGGGTCTGAGAACTGCAGTCCTCTTGATTCTTTCTTGAAAGCTACAAGTGTACAAACTTAAAACAAATTAACATGGAGACTCCTGGCTGCCAAGATGTAATTTATGCACTGAAACTGTTTTCTCACTGATTAGATGCATGTCCAATATTGCAACTCAAGTATATTGTTACATCATAACTACAAGGAGAAATAGTTGCTATGCCTACTATCAGAAGAAAAAGAAAGCCTTTTAAATTATTGATATGTTAAAAACTGTTGAAGAGGCTGAAATCCACAGAAGCCCTGTATACAGTCACTAACAGTGGTTTTTAAGATGTTCTTTCAACTATAAACTCTATTTAGGCCACAGCATCAAAATATACAGATGTAGATAAATTGCCTATTGTCTCATCAACATGGTGAAGTTAAACATTTATTGTTCTGTACTTTTTCAGAGGACCCCACACTATCTAGAAAATATTTTTGTTGTTTCAGGTGAAAAGCAGAAAGTTTTTATTTTCTCATTTTGAAGCTGTGCATGCAAAATATATAACATGCTCTAGATCTGAAAAGTATGGTTTAAAAAAAAGTCTCTCAAAAGTGTAGATCATAGTATAGTCACAGAACTGATGTTCCACTGAGTGAAATTATTCATTCCACTTTTGATTGTTTTCTAGGCTTGGAGTTCTGTGGTTTGAGCTTGGAGGATTTTTTCATTGATTGTGTCAGAGATGGCCACTTTCCAGTTATGGTATGGAGATTTCAGTTCATTTACATTTTGTGTAACTTCAGCATAGGCAATTCAATAGTGTAACTTCACTGTTAGTTGTTACCAATTGCAAAGTAATAACTACAATCAGTCCACTTAAATCTAAATAAAGTTGAGAAAAACAGCAATCCAACCTACCACAGAAATAGCACTTCTTTGGTTTGTAGAAGTACAGATAAATATTTCCTTAAAACTTCTTAAATTTTTATGACTGTTGAAAGTAAGTTCTGACAGATCTGTAGAAAAAGGGTCCTACAAACTTAGAAGCATACAGGAAATATGTAATAATATAAGTAACGAATATGAAGTACCCATGTAAGGAGAGAGAACCTTTCTCTTTAGATGGAAAAGGAATAGATGTATCTTAATAATCAGATTTGAATGGCATTAAGAAATATTGGCTTACATAACCGTAAAGAAAAGCTCCTCCCAAAAACTACATAAGTTGAATCAAACCATCAGACTTTTCAGAAGTGAAAGAAACTGTTCAACTGAAAACCACTAAACTTGAGATCCTAGAGAACTGGCACAAAGCAGGATCTTCAGACTGCATATAGATGTTCTCAGATTTATCTAATATGCATCTAGCTTGTACTTCTTTCTTCCACCTTATGCCCTTGACATTTGCTTCCCAAAAGCCACTATTATGCTCCACAGTAAGCTCCGTCTACCCATCCTTCCATCCACAAAACTGTGGAAACTATTTGCTCACTTTACCTTTTTTTACTTTTCTTTCCCTGTGACTTTTAGTTTTAGCAAGAATTAAGACAGCTACATTAACCTATTTTCTGCTTTTCAAAATACTCAGGTACTGGAGGGATTTCAATGGAGAAGGAAGGAACCCAAATATTGCTTAGGTTTCTCAAAGGAGTATTCCTGCCTCACATTATGGCCACATAGCTGCTGCAGTCTTCTCAGTTATACTAGGGCTCTATCTCCATTGAATGCCTAATACCAGATAGTCATGGTTCTGAGCAGACTTTAAGTACTACAATACAAAAATACTGTTATAAATATGAGTCCATATAAAACTACACTTCAGCTCCAGGTTCTAAAATTGCAGCACAGGTACAAGGAAAGAAAATTACTGGATCACATCTAGAAAATATTTCTTTCTTTACTGATGGATTTCCTTGGGCTGCCATAAATACCGAATAGAATGAAGTTCATAGAAAATATTGAAGGAGCATCTCACAGGTGCACTGAGGCACTTCCTTCCTTTCAGAAATCCCAGAATGCCGAGCACTTGCAGGAGATAGGGCACAATAATGAAATATTTTGCAAAGTGGCCAAACAGGGAAACTGAAAGGAAATTTTATTGGAATGAGGCTTGTCCTTATAATGTCTACCAGAAGACTATTTCCTTACTGCGTGGTGCCCTCTAGTTGACAGCTTCCACCAAAATCCATCACCCTACTTCAGCCAAATAGTCTGCTGCAGTGTGGTAAAACGGTGCTGCCCCCAGCAGCTTTCATGGATACAACATAGATGCATAGATAACAGAGCCAAACAGAAATATAGCAAGAAAATTGCCAAAACCCCACATATGTTTAAAACAGGAATAAAGAGAGGGATCATAATGAAATGAAGAATACACATTTCAATTTTCATCCTATTTGTTTCACAAATAAATACTTTAGAAAGACTAGATGCACAGATGATTTTGGCAAGTAAAAAGTAATTATCCCACAGCTGCTTTAATCAAGTGATACCAATTTTTCTCACTCAAACTTTATTTATTACATGAAATAGAAGTTGTGTTGTACTGCTAACCCTATTCTTGCACATAAAATTACACAGTTGTGTTTAAACACTTCAAAATTAATAGCAGATTTTAAAAAATATTTTTAACCTATCTTTTGCTAAAATTTGCTGCTATTTGAGTGTACTTACCTCAATTAAATCTGAATTGGTGTTAAGTGGCCTTTCTGTAGCAAAGGGAAAAATCATACAGTACATATACATGCTCCTGCATCTTCGTGGCTGCACCACTATGTTGCTTCTTTATAACTTCAGATATCTGACTTCATAGAATTTGTTCCCATTCCATAGCTAAAGAACTTCCATTTAAGCTTCCTTTCTGAATTAACTTGGCCCCTGAGCAAGGAAGCTACAGCCTGTTTAAGCAAAGCTCCTTTGTTCACAAAAAGGTTTTGACTTTGCCTCAAAGATAATTGCACTTTGTGATATTTTGCACTCAGACATTTTCAGATGGTATTCATGGAAATACTAATAAACTGTTTAATAAAGAGCTATCTAAAGGTTTGATTGAGATGAGTCATGACATATTAATTTAATTTCATAAAAAGAATTGAACAGAATAACTTCCTATTCTTTCTGAAGTCTTCTATGTTCCATTTCCGTATTCTGGGAGTTGTCTGATTTTATTCTCATTGCTATTTAATATATGCCATCACTTCATGGGTGTAGGAAACAATGAAGTGCATATGCAGAATCAAAACCAGTCTGAGCTGGGGGTTGGGTTATGTTCAAAATGTTTATAAAACACTTGAACTCATCACAGAAAAAGACTGTTTCAAGGACAGGTAGGGAATTAGAGAAAAGAAAGTTAACCCTGATACTCACCAAGAAAATAATGCACCAAGCATACTTAATCCCACAATAAATTAACACTTCAAAAATAATTCCCAGTTACTTTTAGGAAAGCTCTGATAACAGTTCACTGTAGAGATATACTGAGAAATATAGCAAGATAATTTGGCACCTAAATGTGGTAACATACAAACTGCGCAAACATACAAACTATTCAAATAATAGAGTAGGTCATCAGAGATGGGCAAAAGGATGAAGCACAGGAGCTAAAACATATACCTACCACTGTCTTTTTGAAGCATATACCTAAAAAGTATTCAGTAGAAGTCATCTGCAGCACCCTAAATTTTGAATAAAATACAATGGAAATATTTAAGTACCTTGAAAGAATTATTTGATTACTAAATTGAAATTCTGTAGCTAAAGAGTCTAAATATTTCCCTCACACATTGTTAGAATTGCTGATAAAAGAATCTCCTTATACATGGAGGCTGCATGTTCCCTTTGACACCATTCTGATGTTGACACAGGTCATCTACAGAAATGTCTCAGATATTACAACTGAGAGAAAGGCAGCAGGATAAGAAGGAAAAACAGAGATTCCATCTGCATTATAGCTGCCCTCTTCAGAATTCAGCTCTATCAGTCTATCAGTCAGGGTTGCAAAGGATTTTTCAGTTCGAAATGAAGAGTAAATCAACAAGGAAAAAGGTCAGGAAATTTTGATTCTGATTAAAATCTCCTCACATAAAACAGCGAGACTCAGAGCAAAACACTGAAACCGAATTCTACATTTCCAAATCCAGTCTCTCTTTTGTCCTCTTTCCATATTCTCTTTCCATATTTTACATTAAATGGATACATCATCATTTTTAGAATAATTTTTCAGGGAACCACAATGAGAACTGCTTCTAAAGTACTCAAATATCAGACTGTTCATGAGCCACAGAAATCCTAGAGCTTGTACAACTTTGATTTTTAACAGGGGTAGAGAAGTGTGTTTCTAAAGCAACAGAATGCATAGAACTATAGAGCTCATATTCAACTCCCATGTGATGTTCAATATATACTCACTACTCTTTCAAGATGAACACATTCTTATCAAGTAAAACAGTTTACATCAATTTAAATGAAGATTTGCATAGGGATAGATCAGATAGCATTAATAAAAATATTCAGCTTTGAAACACTATCATTTATTTTGAATTGTATCATCTTGATTTTCAACAGGAGTATAAAAATGCAATTACGTGCGCCGAATTCCCCAAAAGGAGACAAAGAAGGTGAAGTGAAGAGTCATAGAATCACAGAACATTTTGGGCTGGAAGGAACATTTGAAGTTAACTTAGCTCAACATCCCTGCAATAAGCAGTAATATGTTCAACTAGATCAGGTTACTCAGAGGTCCATTCAGTCTGACTTAGAAGTTTTCCGAGATGGGGTATCTAATGTTTCTCCGGGCAAACTCTTCCAGTGTTTCATTACACTCATCATAAGAGATCTATTGTAAATAACTGATTACATGTTTACAAAATAATTCTAGTATGCCTTAATGCAACTTTATTATAGGAATTATGGAAGGTTTAGTTTGTGAAATTGAACACAGATTCTTTCTCTGATTCCTCTGATCCCATTGAGACTAAAATTTACAGATATAATTCTGAAAACTCTGATAGGTCATTAGACATTCATTTCACAGGACCAGAGCAGTGTTAGGCTGTTCAAAGCCCTGAAAAACACTGAATATCAAAGACCAATATTTCACTCTATAGTTGTATGTCACAACAGTACTTGCTTATGAAAACTTACCAAGAAACTCAATTTACTTACTATGTCTCCTGTAAGAGAAAGGAAAAAAAACCTTTCCATGTTGCCCAATTACATGACTGCTTCCTGGAGATAAAACAAGAGTTTTGGTACAGAACAGCACCAAACACCTTACAACACCAAACAACATGGTTGTGATACCCTTTTCTAGAGTACTGTAGTGTAGCAGTTTTCTCTGTATTAAGGCTACATGGTTTGGTTAGGAGAGATACTGGATTTTTACAGCATCCAAGTAATAAGAATCTTTTCTGTTATTTCTCTGTCCATTTGCTTTGAAAAGGAAAACTGGCGACTCAAAATCATATGTGTAACAGTTTTTACATATTTAGTATGAAAATGTAGTAATACTAACATAGCATGGGGGTAGGTCCAGTAAAAGTAGTCACAAGCTGGATGGAGAGGCTGGTGTGACTGCCTCTTTACCTTGCCTACATACACCGTTCTGGGGTGCTAAAGACAAATGGAACAGCAGATTTGAGCTCTTTAAGTATACAATGTGCCCCTAGAGGAGATTTCTAGGGATACAGACTCATGGTATAACTTTAGAAAAACATAAATTTAATCTGCTGTTTTGGAAACTGTCAAAAGAATTTATACTATTGTATAGCTCCTTAAGATATCTTTGTCATACATTGTTTGCTGTTTTAAATGGATTACTATTTCCATTCCACATATACCATTTAAAAGCCTTCAGATTATAACTTCAGAAGGTTCACAATAACAAAATGAAAAAGTAACTGTTGATCTGCACTGAGAAAAAAAATGTATTAGAACAAGCAGATTTCTTTGGCATTCAGAATAACTTTCATCTGAGACTGCAGATTCATTTGGATACCTAAGCAGATGACCTTTCTTTGTTTTGTAGTCTCACTAAATTTGGTTTACATATACTACCTTTTTAATGAGTTAGCCAATCATTTTGTTCACAGCAGTGAATCTCCAGCTATCATGTAATTTTTTCTTCACCAAAGTCCATTAGAAAATTAAAAAAATTCAGAGAAGGCTATGTCATATATCGTGTTTTTCCATTTCCAGATATCTCTAGGGCAATAAGAAAACATTTACAATGCAATAACTTCGAATGTATCTATGACTCTGTGTACAACATACCTTGCAATAGTTCACAAATTTGGACAAGGCATTACAGTATGTGTTAGAGGGAAATAAAGCTATTTAAGATACAGGTTCTTAAACAATTATTCTACCCTATTTGGTTTTATTATAAGTGATATGTCCAGATATGCCAAGCACCATTGTAATGCCACTGCTACGGGGACAGATACATCTTGAAAAAGTCTAATGAAACAGGATTAAATCTTCATGAAGGAAAAACAGCTTCCGAAACTGTCTTAACAAAAGTCTATAACAGTCTATAACAAAAGTCACAGAATTTTCTCTCTGCTTCTTTTATAAAATGTTGTGTAGTGTTCAGACTCTCATTTCATCAGTACTGAGACATCCTGTTAGAGGATGACAGATTTAACCCTGCAGCTGGTGCCTAGTAGTTCACCAACACAGCAGCAAGCCATAGGACTACTATATGTGATATGAATCTCAAAACATTACGACTGGGTTTGATTTAGATATGATCAAAATAATCACGGAGGAATCTTAATATAATGAGATTGTAACTTGTACATTTGTGCAAGAGCTCTTTTGTCACCTAAAATGGAGGGAGGAAATTAAGAGAGAGAGAGAGGCAGGGGACATCTACACACCTTGAACAGAAGCACAGGGATATCTGCATACAAATCAAGCAAGTTCTTAATGCAACTACACATTCCTCTAAATCCCAAATTTATCTGGGGCATACTGCAGGCATTTGGCATTGCTTAGCGTTTGCACCAGCCCAGGCATAAAGAGCTGCAGTTGACAGTAGTAGAATACTGATCTCTCAGCAGTAGTTGCAGAATTAAGTGAGGGTTCCTTTAAATGTATCTTTTTATCCTGAAAACATGCCCAATGAGACAACATTACACACAGTCATACTTTCACGGGGTATCCCGTATGTCTACTAGAGTAACCTGCAGCACAATCACTTTTGTTTCATTTCCATCTATTAAGCTGCACTGCTCTTGAACAGCTGTTTGGCTGCTGTCTCATGCTGAGTTATGGTCTTCAAACACACCAGTGATGCACTGGCACAATACCCAAATCAGGCTCCTCCCATGTATAGATACAAAAGCATTGTGACTAGCTCATTTCACATAAATTACATCATTTGCCATCTGTAATTTCTGTGCTGTTTTGCATTGAATATAGTATAAACACGAATTTACCAGCAGGTTTCACAAGCCAGTACAGCATGAGCTTCTGTATCAGAATATCTGTTTGAAACACTACATCTGCACAGTACTTTTTTCCCCCCTTTCTCCTCCCTACATTATGGCTGAAACTTCCATTTAGTCACATACTTTATGTTCCAGACAGTGGATCAATACCTTAGATATGAAATGAAGAGTATTATATCACTCAGATTCATGGTTGTTGCAAAATAGTTCACATTCTCTTTAATGTGATGTATACTATACATATGTGGTCTGACATTTTAGCTCCTGTAATGTCACTCCCAAATCTCAGTGACTTACCGAGCATTCATCTCAGACAGAGCTCTTTGTTTTACTTAACCTGCTCTCTCCTGTTGTTCTGCTTGTAATCTATTACCAGATCTTTTGTGGGATTTCTTATAGATTTTTGTGCTGAGAAGTCTGTCACCTTTAATTCAATTTTGTGGATAAAAACATGCAATATATTGTGCAATAGCAGGAAAGTAAACCAAGTGAAGATATAACTTTCTCNAGAAGCTAAGAAACCTAAACGCAAAGACATTAGTCCCAAAGACAAAAGATTCTGTACATACACGTTTGTGTTTTGCAGTACAATAACAGCTTGTGTGACATAAGCAAAGAATGGTTCTGGTTTTCCAAAACTGCCTGTTTCATACAGCAATAATTACACTTCTATTTATTATTATAATTAAAGCTGCTTGCTTAATATTTTTGCTGTAATTCATATTAACTGTTCAAATCTAGCATGTCACAGAAGTGTTAAACAAGCAGATTTCAGAACTAGGCTTCAGTACTATGGAGAAGTTTGTTTCTTGTTTAAAAGATGTACAGATGAACTTCATTGAACTCTAGTTCAGCATTCGGTCTAGAATAGCTTTATGAAGTACCGAAGCACACCTTTAATTTCCAAAAATGCTAGCCATCTGAATACTTTTCTGTAAAAGTTGGGAAATAATTGAGAATTATGCTGTCTCATCAATTGTGCCACTCTTTTTTCAATAAAAAGTGAAACGAAGATGACAAAAAACAGTAGCCCATGCAAGTTCGGACAAGGTTAACAAACTCAGGGAGATAGAAGACAAGGGAAAACCATGTTAACTTAAATTTTTTTTTTAAGTTGGATGAAGAAAACACTCATACCTGTTAGGAGTTTTCCATTCTAAAGATCTTTAACATTTAAGAAATCTATATTTCCATTAGAAGTTATATATTCTTAACACCTCCCATTGTCAACAAATAAACAAAAGTATCCTCAAATACAGCAACTGGGCACAAAAATAGAAATCTCAAATAACCCATTTCAACCAAAGGCTCAAAAGTTGTCAAGAGTTTTCAGACATCTGATACTAATTTGCTTATTAACATGCCTATCAGAAAGTAGGATAGGTAGGGTTTTTTTCAATTCTAATAAAGATATATGGAGTAAAAAATAAAGCCACTTTATACATTTTGGTATAAGTTTGATTTCTTCTGTAGGTATGCTTATTAACAGAGATACAGAAGAATAGGCCTTAGCAAGGATGCAGGTCCTTCTACTAGTGCAGCTCAACCCTCTTCTAAACAGAAAAGGCACTAGCAGTATAAGCACTCAGTAATGCCTCCACTGTGACCAGAGGGGAGGAACACAAAGGGAAAGGAAGTGCATTTGCTTGGGCTGCATTAAGCACATGATATCAATTTCCTTGTAAAGACTTGTGTCTGAAGGCAAGGCCTTACATTTCCTGTGAAGTTTAAGTCCATTTTTTCCCCTTCTGATTTAGCCATCAAGTGTCTCTCTCCCGCTTCTGACACTGCTGAGCAAGGATTCGGAAACTTAAGAATAGGAGATGCAGGATAGCTGATGCCTATTCTTATAACTCTGTCATCTAGTAAGCTAATCCAATATGCCTTGCTTTTTAATTTTTTCTCAAATTAGAATCCTCTCCTTTCATACCAAACACAAATTATTAAGGGTTATGACAGCTGTTAGTGACCTTGAATTCACCACTTCCGCATTGATTTTGTACTTACTACACAATTAAAATGGTCCTCGGTGTCAGAGGCAGGGGGAGAACTCAGGTGTCATCAGCCACTGTATTACTGTATGTACCCACCAAGTACTGAAAACACATACTTACAATTCATATGCTTAAAACCAAACATTGGTTATGACGCATGTTGAAGAGTTTCATCAACATAGGCTCTCTACAGAAAAAAAAAGAATATCCTTCTCTCACTCAGACAGGAAAGGAGGTTAAGCTTAAAAACTGCAAGTTCTTGAGAGAATAACAAAATCAAATGAATCTTTAAATTATTATCTTGTTCAACATTCCCACTTTCCAGAGTTTTTCAATGGTAAAAAATTAATATGCCTATTGATTTTCCAATCATTTTTATCTGTAGTCAAATGGCATCAATATTGAACTGCACAGTAGAAAGTCTTTGATCAAGTAATGTGCTACAATGTTGTACAATTAGAGGCTTTTTCTTTCTCCTCTTATATTCTGGACAGTTAAAAAATTTTACAGAGATGGAATTTTTCTTTTAAGCAAGGGTCATGCACATTTCTTACTTGTATCATACCAATCATGTAATTTTTAAGAAGATGGAGCAAGTTCAAGATCTGAATCTAAAGGAAATAAGATCACTATAAATGGCCACCTTTTCTGTCATCTATTTTTTTAAATTCTGTGTACTCCCTTGACTAAATTCACCCTCTGAGCCTTAGGTACAAGTGAAGGTATAGCAAAAGGGAAGTATCCAAAATTACTCTCTCTCTCCCAAACATGATTGTGCTGAACAAATGCAATCTCAGCAGTGATATACCTTTTTTAATGTGCCATAAAAGCAAGATTGAAGAGAATTAAGTTCAAAGCATGAACCTGCCTAGGGATTCTCTGCACTGAAGGAATATCATACTGAGTTGCTATTTTAAAATACTGGCACTGTTTGAAGGCATAATGACTCTTTTGAAACTTTTGATAAGCAACGTGCATATGTTTTAGCTTTCTGAGCATTATATTGCAATTCTCATATAGTACTTTTTAAACTGCACTCTATTAACAGCTCCTTAGAATGTTATTAAGCTCTTCAAAAGCATGCAAGCAACCACATGACTATGAAGAACACAAGAGAAAAGCTAAGAATCCCATCTCCAGCAATATATATCAGAGGGAGGCTGGTTATATGACTGACTTCTTTAAATACTGTGAGGCACCAAACGTGCAGACACTGCTGATAGTATCCCAAATTAATATGATGTGGTATTATTTCGTGAAGCTTTTCCTCTTGTAGCAAGATAGAATGTGCCAATGTAATGGAAACATTAATATATACACCAATATTGTACATTTTCTTCTCAAGAAAAGAGTAAATAAAAGAAACTTTAAAATAATTAATGAAAGAGGAGGATAAAAAAAGAGGAAAACCTTACCATATCTTGCACTGAGCTTATCAATGGATTTTTCTCTTGAGCTATATTTCTATGAAGCAAGCTATCACTGCAAAATGAGACCTTTGACAATTTATTTGTCTGGATACTTTTTACTTAGTGAGACTTCTGAGCAGCACAATATAGAACCACTTCTCACCATGTAATACCCTTCTTTTTATACAAATAAAGAGCTATCTGGAATTACAAAGGCACTAGAAATGCTTTCTTTTTGATAGATCTTTGTGTACATATTGTATACATATTGTGTACATATTGTATATTAACACACTGCTTCAGCAGAAGGCTAACTTACTGATGCCAGTATCTGAAAAAAATTACAATTACTTTCCTTAAATATGGTGCTGAATCGAGTTCTTCATGAAACATATAGGTGATTTATTTGTGGTTCCTCCCTCCCAGGTAACTTTTAAACCCATGGGGATGAATTTTCAACAGTATGGAAGGGTTTTCAGAACCAAATTTCAGAGAAATTCTAGAAAAATGGGTCACTGGTTGAAGCTAATATAACTGATTAGAAAGTAATTTTCTGAATTAAAGATGAGGATAAATCAGCTTTTTTTCAACTCTTTGGCAGCAGAAAGCTTCTCTCATGTATGTATGATAGTTTACTTTTAGGAATGAATAAGTAAGCGCACAAAAGAAGGCAGAAGTATTGGTACAACCTAGCATTATCATAGATGTTAGGTAGAAAAGGTTGTAAAGCATATTAATGAGCCAGAAATCATGATTTCCGAATGCCATCACTTGTCTACTTATTTTAAGTCTAAGAAAGCATAGTTTACTTACTCTAGCACAAAGAATGCATTAGTGTTCAATGCATTAGAATTTACCATATCTGTATGGTTTGATTGTAAGCAATCATACAAAAAGTCCCCTTGACTTGAATCTGTGACTCCTTTTTAGTGGATTGTTCCAGCATGGATTAAGCCAAAGTAAGAATCAGATATATGGCTAGTTATCGCAAACATCACCATGAACTATCAGCATTGCTCCTCTGAGTTTTAAAACAGAGATTGCAGTATTTTGAAGTCACTAATTTCTTCTCTTGTCTGAGTTTTTTTGGAAAACTGCCTTAGGCAAAAGATCTTAATAATTTTCCATTTAATCTGGAGTTCTCTTCAGTCTACTGCTTTTGTATTTTTCTCTCAACACAGAAGACTTCACCTTTCTTGCAAACATATATGTTTCTCACATCAGAAATGGTATAAGCAATTAAGAAGATTTATTGTGAACCAGAGAAGGGCATTTTCTTTAAGGCATAACAGGGAGAACAGTTTAATCAACAGTTAATGAAACCCTCCAGATAATTGAAGGGTTTTAATGTAGACAGAAGCAATAGCAATCACTATCCAAGCTACATAGGGTCATGTATTAATAGTGGACAAAAGTCATTCTTCGCGTGATGAGAACAAGGTGTTATGGGACATCAGATATACTGAGGAAAAAAAAGGAGAGAAAATAGAAGGCAAAAATAGATGAAGCAGTGAAGGAAGAGACATGAGAGAGGAAAGCAAACAGAAAAGCAGATAAAGACTGAGAGATTACTTCACACATCAAAATAATGGATCATGACAGATAAATTTATTTGCATTTCATGGTGTATTTGCTCTCCAAGTATCTTATATTGAGATAGTTTATTACTTATCTGGCACTGTTTCCCATCTGCAGAACCAGAGCACTCCCCGTCTCCTGACTGAGCTGAAAGTAACAGCTGCCATCCATCACTACTACAGATTTCTTATCAGATTAAGTACAAAGAACACACCATTCAATTCTCTGCTTTTTCTCTTAAACATTGCCATTAAAAAAAAAAACCAACCAAAAATACCCATAAGCCATAACCAACAAGCAACTGGATACGTAGCTGAGATAGGAACCCACACCCTTATTCAACAGATGTTCCAGTCATCCAGGCCCACAGAGTGTGCCTCTTTCAAATGATAAAATCAGCCCTTAAGAGTAATTAATATAACAGTTCAATAACCAGAACTCCTCTACCAATATTCACTTCTGTCAGAAAATAACCTGTCTACTAAACTCTTAAAGAACATCTCCTTAAAACTTTAGCCAGCTAAATTTGCCAATTAAATAATATATTTAAGTATATTCTTTGTAAGAACGGTTACTTGTAGTGCCTATATGCATCTTACTGCTCACATTTTTCTTTTCCAATGTTCTCTTTTCTGTTTAGAAAAAGGTGACCCTTCAACAAATGCACTGTTTATTTACGTCAGTTCTGGTTTATGCTTTGTTTATACCAGCAAAAAAGAAGATTAAATGAAAAAATGGCTTTTGTACACTCAGTAAATCATAACTCCATACTTTGGGCATAGTATAAATACACATTATTGTCTTTTCCTACCCTGCCAAGTGCAAACATTTAATATTATCAAGTGAAAGTCTGCAGTTTCAAAGTAATCAGGTCTAAAATTCTGGAATGTCTTGCTTCTAACTTTTACTTAGATGCTTGATTTTGTACTTTGTGCACACACTAGATATATAGACCAAGAATACTTCAATACTCAAAGGTAAAAACTTACCAGTCAGGTCCTCTGTTCAGGTCCTCGAGGCACCATATGTGTGGACAATTTGATGTATGAGATTGTAATTCCATTTAAATAATTTCTAGGTTTGCTTCTGCTTTTTAAATTCTCTGTCTCAGAAATGTATTTGGCCGACACGCCTTTTTACATTTTAGTGTAAAATAACAGGTGAGGTCTTACATCAGAATCTTCTTACATATATTCCAGTACTCTAGACAGTCTTTCTATTAATCCAAAAGTTGTAAACTGACTTTATAGTTACTGCTGTTTAACTTCATTGTCTACAGACGTCGTTATGCTATTTCTGAAAAAGAAAATATAGTTTTAATAGGTTTGTAGCAATTCATTTAAAATACACTAACATTATGCTTTCCCAAAATAATTTGTTTGAACTGTACTAACTTTTTGCATTTTTAACCAAGATTTTTCCATTTCTTCAGGCTGGACTTTACCTACACAGTTCACTGGAAGCAAAATCAAATCCTGAACTGAGGGTTGTCACCTTCCTGAACAGTTGTGTATCCATTCACGTAACTTCCCCTCTAGACCAGGAAAACATTAACACACCATCTAGATTTACAGTCATCATATATAGAGCTTCTAACAAGGCAGATATTTAGTAAGAAGTACAAAGACAAGAGCACCTTTTATAAAATGCAGCCCAGGTTAGACAGCCTCCTATGCAGCATTAGCAGAGCACAGCCCTCCTTTCCACCTGGCCACTTAGGTCATACCTGCATCTTGCCCAGCTCTTTGCAATGGCTCCCACCTGTGCTAACTCTGGAAGAAGGCTAAATCCTCTTTAAGAGGGCTATTTACTTCATGCCCTCCCCTGTGCTAGGGGAAACGCTTGTACCTCCTTAGGTTTCGTTTCGTCCGCCTTTTAATCCCACAGAAATAAGCGGCATTAGGGAGTGACTGACGAGAAGGCAAAGGGCGAGCATCAAAGCAAAACAGAGCGGGCCGGCGGCTGCCGCCCTCTCCTCAGCACCAGGGGCTGCCAGGTGTGGCGGCCGTTAGCCCTTGGGCGCGTGAAGACCGAGTGAGGGGAGAGGCGCCGCCTGCTCGCGCTGGGGAGACGCGGCTGTCCCGCCTCGCTGAGGCGCCCCCGCAGCGCATGTCGCACCCCGCAGGTGTCACTCGGGAACGTTGCCCTGTGACGCTGCGGAGGTCTGTCGTTATAGACACGCTTACTTGCCCCGTAGCCCCGCAGGCTTGCGGAGTCATAGAATCGCCTAGGTTGGAAGGGATCTTTCAGATTTTCTAGATCAATCATCAGTCTAACCGACAAAAAACGTCACTACGCCGTATCTCTAAGCACTGTGTGTGCCTGTCTCTATCTCCAAGGATGTTGCCTCAACCACTTCTCTGGGTAGCCTGTTCCAATGCTTAGTAACCCTTCCAGTCTAAAAATTTTCCCTAATATCCAGTCTAATCCTCCCTTAGTGCAATTTCAGGCAATTTCCTCTTGCCTTGTTGCCTGTTACTGGTAGAAGAGCCCAATTTCCCACCTCTCTACAACCTCCTTTCAGGAAGACAGCAAGAGCAGTAAGGTTTTCCTTCAGTCTCCTCTTCTCCAGGCTAAAGAACCCCAGTTTTCTATGCTCTCCAGTCAGTAGGTAAGTTAAACTGACTCCTAAGTTTGAATGAGTAGCACCTGAACTACCCAATGATACAGGGCATCTTGAAGCTGAGATCACATTTTTCCCAGTATCAGATTTGCACAAGCTGAGGGAAGCCAAACTCTTCTAGGTGAAGAACCATGCTTCTAGCTAAAAAACCTAAATCTATAAACCTCTCCATGCCTGAAACTGGAGAAAGTGGGGGTTACAACTGCATCTCAGAGACCTATACATATCACATGATAGTACTCACTTGGCTCACACTTGGTTGTTGACAGGTTATGTTCACTAATTTTTGTGTGAGTCATGCTGTTACTAAATTGATGGAGCTGCCTGAAAACCTACCAGTGAACAAAAATAAACAAGAACATTTCTTCTCCCTAACTCACCATCTGCCACAAGCTTATGATGCCTTCAAATTCGTTCAGGAAGCTGGGGCATATTTCTATAGACTAGCCTCATTGTTTCCAGGAATTTTCTTCAGGAAGTACAAACAGTTAACACTGTGTTTATACTATACTGGAGAGCCATCCTCTTTCTGGTGCAGTTAGCCACCTTCATGGGATTTCCTAATTGCATTTTTAAAAAAAGCACAGATTTGACAGCTCAGTTTTTGCCAACAAAAACCTCTTAGGTATACAAGTAGGTATTTTCTGCGTTGGTATTAGTGTGAATAGTGTAACTCTATAAAGTCAGACCAAATCCAGGACAAACTCCAAGAGAGTCCAAGAGCAGAAGTCTCAGCAGGAGAACAAGGCAAGCCAGCCTCTAGACATTTGCAGCTCAGTGCTGATATTTATGTCTGTAGTAACTATTAATAGATTTCTTATCCATGAACTTGACTAATCCGTCCATAATTCACACAGACTTTTAGCACCAAAATAAACCTTTAACTCAGCAGCTCAGATACCCCATGCACAAAAAGTCACCTTGTGTGTTTGGAAACAGATTTCTACACATTTCTTCTCATGTCCTTGATTTTTGCAAATAAGCAACAATGTGTGCAAACACATGTGACTTGAGTAATGTTGCCATGCTGCTCATAATTTTACAGCTGCATTATTTAGCATTTTCTGGTGTGTAGTTCCTCCTTACGTTGTTCTTCTTGCCCTTCTTCAGATCTTTGCAACTGCATCCTTTCAGAGATGGGAAAGAGGAGAATGCCTAGCAGCATTAATGATTCAAGCATACCATGGATGTAGGCAAAGTCAGAGACATATTAGTAAAAATTCCCAATGTTTTTTTTGCTCATTTGATTGATAGATGCACTGACCAACCAGTTTTAGAAATAGCATTGAAAATGGTGGTGCCATATTCTCCAACTTTAGAAGCACTGATTTAGATTTTACATTAGATTTTACATTAGATTTTGTGAACAGTGTCCTGTCTGATACTGATTTCATAACTAAGTTATTTTGTTTGCATTTATGCGAAAAATTGTGCCACGTGTGTACTTCATGTATTTCATGTAAGAAATAATTCAGTCATGCAATGCAAATTCTTGA
Organism: Turnix velox; assembly: GCA_013400935.1. Lineage (NCBI taxonomy): Eukaryota > Metazoa > Chordata > Aves > Charadriiformes > Turnicidae > Turnix > Turnix velox. The sequence continues at coordinate 120,488 of VZTY01009324.1, read as the reverse complement.
CTTTCACTTGGAACCTATGGAATTTTTTTAAAACTGCATAAACCCACTATCAGTAGAGAATGAAAATAAAACATTTTACATATTTTTATTCCATTTAAATGCAAGTAGAAGTATTATTTTATGTCTGGCCTAGATTCTCCAAGCTTGTTGAGCTGGACCGCTTGTGAGAAACACTGCAAGAGAAAAGGCTCAACAATTGTGTAGTCTGGTGTTAGGGAAATACACTGTCAATAGGCTAAATATATTACAAACCATAGAAGAAATGTGAACTCACAGCTGCTTGTAACCTGCCTTTTGTTGATTAGCTTTGTTCTGATGTAAATAAACAGGTTATATCACTTTTCTGTGACATTAACCAAGATTTAATATTGGTTTATTTAAAAATTCAATGAATTGGATGTAAGTACATTTTCTGAGCATTATGAGAGTTTAAATTTATTAAATACTTAGTATTTTCGCATTTCAGCTTTTATCCCTTGTTCCTTTGCAATGAATTCATAATATATTTGGCTCAGATCTATCTAATTTATTATACCTTTTTCATTATGATTTTTGCATCTGTCACATTCTTTTTGTTCTCATGCATTTCAACCTGGGCAGTCCACTTTGTTGCAACTTCTCTGTCAGTTACAGTAAATGAGAAAGCTAGTCTTCTAGAACTATAGTCACTTTATGTGAAATTTTCTCTTACATTTCTCTTATAACAGCAATTAATTTGAAACAAAAAAATTTCCAATATTTGGATGTGGAGTGAAGGAAATGTGTTTGACTAGGTGGTGAAAAAACAAGCAGTTGGTTATTGTGTAATTTTCCTGCATGTAGAATTTTTCTGCATATTGACAAAAATTAACTATATAAAAATATTTACTGTTAAAAAACCTGATATTTTTTCACTTCTTAGAAATACTATCCAATGAAATAGATAGTTGAATAATTGAATTAAGATTGCCATTGCCTCATGGATTCCCCTATTAAATAAATTATCAAGGATGTCATTCAGTGTTTTCTGATTCTTGTAGTAGAACCTAACACAGTTTGTCTCACCTTTACAGTGCTATCACCCTTATTCATAAAAGGAATTACTGGATTGTGTGAGATCCACAGTCTAGGATGCTTGCTTGCTAATGATTTTGGTGTGTGAGTTAAAATCAGCAATTGCACTGCTACCAAATGCTGTATTTTGGCTAAAGTGCAAAGATTTAAAACTACACAAGACTGGGAGTTTGGTTCATTGTTGACGTTCAGGCACAGGAGGAAAAATGATGTGACGCGAACAAATATCTTCTGATTAGCTGCAGGCTGCTACAGTTCATTGGATTTTGGCTAAATCCATGCACAGGCATAGAACTGCAACTAATACCACCAGGACTGACATGAAGATACAGAACAGAACAAGATCAGCTTGCTTTACTACCAGTTCCTGGAAAGCCTACAATAGCAAGAAGTTGTAAGTTGTTTAAGGTTTATTCCCAAGTGAAAGCTTCTCAGTGGGCAATGGTAGGATTTGAATTTGGATCCTGCAACTGAAAAAGACTAACTTGAGGAATGGAACTAGCATCTATTGCTAGCAGAAGTAATTCACAGCTTGTCTTCATGGTATAGAGCCAGCTGAAAAGAAGGGGTTTGAAGGGGTTTAGCCCTTTATGCCATTACCCAGCCCTATTCTCCTAAGACTGGCTCAGATGAATATGAAGCCTGTACGGACAAATAACTTGTTGCTGCTTAAGTTGTGCTGCACTGACACTCAAATTGAGTTTAGACTAGTCTTGGGATTAGTAGAAAGATGATAAACATTCCGCTTACAATTATATGAACAAAGACAACAATGATGAGGGCTGATACTCACTTGCGAACCTTTTGTTGGGTGTTTCTGGAGCAGATACAGGGTAGTAAGCTACAACTGGATGTCAGGTTAGCAACTAGAATAACAGACAGTGAAGGGCAAAACTCTTGCTGTATGTAGCAGTATTTGTGAGGCAATACGTAGTCTTCAGAAGTAGGGGATATGGCTCATGATTTCTTAACATTAGAAATGGGTTTGTTTGGGCTTAAGCTTTCATGGATGCTTATAGCCATGATACCATATAGAGGACTACTCTTTGCTTATTCTGCAACTTACTCTCATCACAGCCCTTGGGCATTTAGCAGAATCCATCAGCTATCTCAGTTATAAAAATTACAACCCTATTTTTCATTGTTTTCCTGTGCATCCTACAGAATTTAGTGACTATCCTTGTCCTTGTCCTCTAAATTAATCAGGAAGCTGTCTTGCTGGCTTCAGCACCTTTATGTCTTGAAGTACTCAGTCATAACCATAAATTCTTCACGCCTGCCTAAAGCTGTCCTAAACCCCAGTCCTTATACTCAGGCAGAACCTACTATTCCATGTACCTTTCCTGTGCAGACATGGAATTTCTACTGCTGGAGAACCACTATCCTGAATATTACAGCATGTAGTATATATTTAGTATATACTAGTAGGATATACTTATTCCAGGTGTGTGGCAGTTCAAGGCAGTATCATGTAGAAATGTGAGATGCAGTTCACAGCTATGCTTTTCATTAAGTGTAAATTGATTTATGTGATTTATCCTGGGAAATTCTAGTGAGCAGGAAGAGGATGGGTATATTTTGTGATCCAAAGTGAGTTATAAGCGTCACAGATGCCATGAGCTTGTGGTGGCTCAGCTGAAGCAATCCAATGCCACTCTGTAGTAATAACAACGAAAGGAAGCTACAGCCCAAGTACACTGGGCTACATGTGCAGAGATGAAGCACCCACATCAGCTGTGGGCTGTCATCATTGCCACTGTGAGGGTTCTGGGTCACTGATTGCAGCCTGGGCAGCTTACAGGAGAAAGGCAGCTGCAGTAATTGTAAACATCACTAAATTGAGAGAGCATGGACAGAACTTGTAGAGGTCAGGGCACCAGAGATGTGATTCTGAAATAAGGCAGTTGCTCACTATGTTTAAAGAAACATGACTTTATGCAAGGAAACAAGATTAGACCAATGATTATGGAGATTTCGAGTCTGTCTTTCCATGGAACAGCTGAAGTCAAAAGGTTAGACTTATACGCTAGGCAGGTACCATAAGCAATTATTTTCCAGATTTATGATCTCTACATTTTTAAATGAGAATCCAAACTGTTCAAACCACTGAAAGAACTCAGGAAAAATAAAAGAAAATCATTGACTCTCTGCATGCCTTTATGTCTTGTCCATCAATAGCAGCTCGGAAACCTGTGGCCTAGATACTAAAAATCTTATACACAGGTTCAGGTTTATGCGTATTAGTCATACTGAAGACAATGGAATTTTGTTTGAGTAGTTCCAGTACTATTTTAGAGACTAATGTTTAAAAATGACTGCAATGTGAAAGATGTTTGTTTTCATAATTCTGTTTCTTTCTCCACAAAGAAATGGAAAATACAGAAGGCAGCCTAGAATTTAACTCAGAAAACAAGTTTTTCAGTCTTAGCAATGAATTAGCTGAAATAATTATGGCAAGTTCTATATTGCTGATGCAGACATTCAAATGCACAAGATATTGTTCTCATGATGTCAGGTTAAAACAACTAGGACAAGCTTTGAGTAAACACATTTCTCACAATAATGGTTTTACAGAAGATTAACACAGAGGCTTTGATTGTACAAGGACTTGTACGTTTTTTAATTATGAGAACAAGCAGCTGAAATAGATCTACTGAAATGAGATGCAATGCTTGCTTAGAACTTTGCCTTGCTTTATTAGAGACTTGATATAATGATCACGAAGATGTTTAAATCAAAGGAATGTGAAGATATATTTTAACTGGGAACATCACAACAGGAACACCATTAGAAAATACAATTTCGTATCAGTTCATGGTGTTATGTAAGTAATGGATACAAAAAAGATTAGATGGTAAAAATCTGTCCATTATATTTTAATGTCTCACAAAGGAACAAGCAACATATCAGATCTGACAATACTGTTCTTCCATCAGCAGAGTAAGTTACTTAAACTGAGTTTCTGTTATTTGAGAACTGGAAGGATGAAGAATCAGTTTGTCTAGATCTTACAATATTGTATTTGACAAAAAAACCCCTTATTCAGATGAGCATACTGGGAGAGGTTAATGTAATTCATACTGTATATGAAACAAGAATATTGTTTTCAAAAGTTTAGCTTAGCCAAAGCACTTTCCAGTGAAGTAATAATGAAGGGGACACAACTAATCATGTAAGGAATAAAACCGCTTTATAGGGCAATACAAAACAAAACATCCTGCTTAGTGATTGAAGGAAAGGCTGTGGATGTGGTCTACCTACACTTCAGTAAGGACTTTATTACCATTTGCCACAGTCTTGCTCTGGAGAAACTGGCTGTTCATGGCTTGGATGGGAGTACTATTTGCTAAGTAAAAAACTGGCTGGATGTCTGGGCCCAAAGAGTAGTGGTGAATGGGGTTCCCAATTGGTGGCCAGCCACAAATGGTGTTCCCCAGTATTGTGGCCAGTTCTGTTCAATATCTTTACCAACAACCTGGACAAGGGGATCAAACACACCCCAGTAAGCTTGTGGATGACATTAGATCAGACATTAGTAAAAATTTCTTCATCAAAATTATGTATTTTTACTTGTAAAAAATTTTCAGTATTTTCAGTAAGGGTAAAATATTGCTTATGAGGTAGAACACCTCTAATGATCCCAACTTCTGCTCCATTTCCATAATTAAGTTGAAAGAAAAAGTAATGGATATTCTGCCTCTGCTAGGCAAATGGAATTAGCTAAAACATGTCTTTGATACAGAGCACCATCTATTGATTTTGGGATGAAAAAAAACTATGTCTTCCTGGGTTATGACCGATCTTGAGAGTCATAAGAACCCAGAAATCAGAGAACAAAACAGAAATATTGCAAACCTGAATTCTGTTCCAGTCTGATTTTGGACAACTCAGTCCACATGCCTTTCATTCTCTTACAATAATTTTTCTTGTTGTAACATAGATCTGCTAGATAACAGATTTGACACTATCGGATAGTTAAACACTACACTGAGTAGAGGTAAACAGCACAGTTTTAGTTTTTGTTGTTGACACCAAAATGAAGCTGGAGGGCAAGTTTAGGATTTTTGTAAGGTGAGTTCTGCCTTACAAAACATAATTAAATCTGATGCTTTTAAATGAAGAGTCACAATTTTCACTTTGATAATTTTGTTTGAATAACAGTGCACCTAATTGTCTTTCCACAAAGTGACGGTGATAGAGTTATGTGACTGAAAGCTGAAAACTTTGAGGCCGTGTGAGATAAGGAGGTTCCAGTTGTTAGCTGCTACTCATACTCTTAGACTTGCCTGGTTTATTACCATGTTCTTTTAAAAAGAATGGGTAATTCATTCTTCATGAAGCCCAAGAAGAATAAGCTTCAATATATTTGAAGACAGTTTCATTGCATCTGAGGAATAAACTTAGCCTTATTTTTCACTATTGTGAGCTGATCTCTCAAATTTCCTGGTCTCTGGAGTCAAGTTATTACTTCAGAGCAAGAAGCACGAGAATTCCTAGGAAGTGTTACTCATCACTGCTCAGGGTTCTGTAAGCTTACATGGACCCTCATAATTCAAAGATAAATTGTTCTGATGTGGATGTAAGCATCTAACTAAAGAAGAATAAATTATGATTTCTCCAAATTGGATTCCTACAGGCTTCATTATCACCTCTTTTTAGCTCAGATTTGCCATGCGTTATTTATCCTACAGAGAGGGATTTTTTCCAAGCACAGAGTCCTCCCAATAGTATCAGTGTGTGTGTGTACACACGTGGTTTAAGACAGAAGAGTAGTAGGGAAAAAATTTTCTTATTGATGATGTTCAAGATCATGTAATTTTGTTTACTAGAATCTTGTAGATGTTTCCGGCATCCAGTGGACAAATGATCACTGTGAAATTTTATAATGAAAGTATCTATTAGTAAAGAAGCACTTTCTCATTACTATTCATCACATGCCCATCCAGAAAGATTCAAATAATTTATGGGAATTTTAGTTATTGCTATAACTTTTAAGTAATCTTTTAAGTAAGAGTTAAATAATTTTAATTCCATCAATAAGCATTGCAAAAAATAGTCAACAGTAGGTACTAAAATCAAAGATTTTCCAGGTCTCTGGCTAATCATATGGCTAACTTGTCCTTGTGGCAAACAAGGCATCCAGGACTACACTAGAAGGAGCACTATCAGCAGGTCAAAGGAAGTCATATTTCCCCTCTACTCTGCACTGGCGAGGTCACACCTGCAATGCTGTGTCCAGTTCTAGGCTCCCCAGAACAAAAGAAACACAGGGCTACTGAAGACAGTCAATAAAAGGGCTATGAAGACTATTAAGGGACTGGGGCACCTCTCCCATGAGGAAAGGCTGAGAGAGTTGGGACTGTCCAGCCTGGAGAAGAGAAGGCTGGGATAGGGGTGAAGGATAGGAGTAGAGGAGTTCATCAACATGTACAAGTGTCTGGAGGATTGGTAAAAACAAGACAGAGAAAGACTATTGCCAGTGGTGTCCAGTGACAAAATCAGAGGTGATGGGCACAACCTGAAATATAGGAGGTTCTGTTTGAACATCAGGAAATACCTTTTGACTGTGAGGGTGACTAAGCACTATTACACTGAGAAGTTGTGGAGTATCCCTTGTTGGAGACATTTAAAAGTCATCCTGACATATATTGACAGCCTCCTCTAGGTGGTCATGAGGGTTAGACAAGACGACCTCCAGCATACCCTTCCAACTTCAAATGTTGTGTGATTCTATCAGTGCTCTGCACCACTAATGCTGATGTTTGGTGATTCCTGGAACAGCAGAAAAATTCTAGATAATGGAAGAAAATTTATGCTATTACAATATTAAAAACACTTATGAGAGACTACCAGTCTGACATCAGTCTTGGCCGAGAGACCAGAGACATTTGAAAAGATTCTGTTAATACAGAATTAAAGATGATGGTGTAATTACAGCAAAGCAACATGGGGACAAATAATGGATATTTTCATTGATCTCATAAATTGATGCATTACCATTTGGGGTGCAAATACACCATCCCCAAATCCCCCTCAAAACAAAGGAAAATATCAATTTAATAAATTGCTTTGTGAAACTTTTATAAAAAGAACTTTGGCAAAATTTATATTTATAGAATCTTCACATACAAGTCAGGATACAGCAGCTATATTTATAACTGATTTCTCCAACCTTTTATCCCTGACTCTGAAGTATAAGCTCTGAATCTAAAAGAAGACACAAAATCACTAATAAGATTTACAGGTGATACTGGAGTGAGAGAAAGTAGTTAAAAGGATAAACTAATGACAAAAGTCAAACCCAGAGCATAGGTAAACTGTCCATAAGTGGGTGATGGGGAAGCAACCTGATAAACAGCCCATACTCACCAAGATAACATTGTATGTTTTACTTATTGCACAGTAGAGCATACACTATGCCTTTTTAGATTAGGTCCCGCATTGTATGATCACATCAATCTGAGCAGACTTTATGAAGCTGTGACCAAGAACAACAAGGAAATAATGCATGTACAGCTTGGAAATCAATACTGCGTAGGTTAAAAATTAATACTTTTTGTATCCATGATAATGACATGGAATCGTGGGTCCAATTCTAATGGTTAAGCTTCAAGTAGAATAGGAAATAGAGAAGATTCAGAGAAAATAAATAACTAGGTTAACTAAGATGTGGAAAAGGTTTCTTCTATCAAAGGACTTCCAACTGCTTCCAAAAATCAGACTAACTTTTAAAACAAACCTAAATCTCTCTGCATTACACGGTGGTGACGTCATCATATCTCTGAGACAGCAGTATCTTCAGTCTAAAGTCTATTTCAATGCTGGAACAAGCTTAAGTATTGCATCAACTACATTCAATTATATTTTATCTTTCTCTAATTCTCCAGACCATCTTTTCAAGAAAAAATCTGTTAGGGATCTTCAGACCTCCCAGTGGCTGATGACTCACTCACACAGTAAAAGAACATTGTGCAGTAGAAACATAATACATGCAGAAAGCTTTCCCAGTTACCTCAGAGAGCCCCTTTAGCTCATCTTAGTAATTCAGTGCACATATTTGAAATTATATGTTTTGAATTATAACTTTTTTCCCTTTGGAATGAAAATATTACTAATTAGACAGTGGAGGTCCTGACATTTAGCCTCTCTCAATTGTTTATAGCTTTAAACTTCAGCAGCCTCTCATGAATTTTTCTCAAATTGCTGCTTATCTCTGTTTTTCTGTTACTTTTTCAATTGCTGTAGCAATACTCAGGTTATGACTTCAGGCAGGAGATATCCACAAGGATTTTCTGAATGTTAATTAGATGATCACAAAGAAAGTAAATTTCTTTAGTAATAACAAAAGTGGAAGGAGATAACAGGCAATAAGGAACAGTACTGTGTCAGAAACATTCTACTTTATGTCTTTTATAATGCTCTTTTAAGCATCAGGCATTCAAATTGTAAATGACACAAGTAAACAGCAACAAGTTCTTTTGTGCAGAAAGGAGTGAACAGCCCAAATAAGGAAATTACTGTAATCCAGCAGTATACCTTTGAAGTTAACAAAAGAAAAAAACCACTGAGATTAAATAGCCAAAATGTCTGTATGGTAAGAAAAGATGAACTAGACAAGTATCAATTTGATGTATAGCTCTGCAGCTAAATCCACCTAATATCAACACCCTCCATAAGAATCAGATTTCCAATATAGCCTTTGGCTATACATCTGAGTGAAGCTGAAAGGTCATCACTGTGTCTCAGAAACTCAATGTAAACATGGTCAGCATTTAATGAAGCAAAAGGTCTTTTAAATGCAATTATTTAGTCAAGGCATTCTGAAACTGTAACCTCACAAAAGACATAAACCAAGTGTTTGAATCCATGGTCACTAAACAAAAAGCCTCTCTTGATTGATGGTTTTTAATAGAACCAGACTCTGTTGTGATAAATCTTCCAAATTCTTATCATTTCGTCTGCTTATTTGCTTCCTTCAGCACCAGTCATAGATGGCTGATTCTGACAGACAGGCCTATGACATAAACACAAAAACCTAGTTCATCATTATCTTAAATCCATTGTACTTATCTATCCCAATGCAAAGTGAAAAAGCTGATAATATTCTGGTTGGATAGCACTTTCTAAACTTGCCTACCATGGATATAAATGCAGATGTAGGCTTATGTAAATCTTTGGATCTTTATTGGTAAAATCAAATTGCTTTAGAAATGTATTAGTATGGAGTCTTATTCAAAATATATTTGTTTACTACCATATCACAGAGAGAAGTGTGTCATTTGCATGTGTCTAAAGGTGTTAATGTATCTGGATTCTTAGCACTGCATTACATGAGAGACGGCTATTAAGTTTGCAAACTCCAGCTGATTAGTGTCATTCCCTCACACAGGAGTCAATTGCATTTTCATATTAGCCACAAGTTGCATCTATTTCCAAAGAGCAATTAACACATTGTTTAGAAACAGTCGTTTGGAAGGGAAATGTATTTATTACCTTCCATCAAATGACAGATGCTGATTTCAGACTGCTGCTTTCTGTCACATTCTTTGAATTTAAACCAATAATGGCAGGAACTAAGTTGTCTTTGCATATGCAGGCAGCAGAAAAATGCTTACATGTAAGTGATATTAAATTCTGTTATTGCTTTATGATCATTATTTTAAAATTATGCATCTATCTGATGTTATGTAGCAAACCATGCCATGGTCTGTAGCTTTTCATAAAGGCTTCTGCATCTTTCTTCAGCAGCATTAAAATATATCATGGGCCTTGTCACCAAAAACTTTACTAGGTCTTGTTTCATAATATCTTTAACACAGAGTCTATCCCACTTTTGCACCACTTCTGGCTGCCTTAATTTTCTTTTTTACCCACTGTAATCTCCTTTTATGGCTTTCACAAATATATTTTACTTTATTCTTATGTAGTCAAAAAGCTAAGGAAAGTTTGATTCCCTGTCTCCCTGTTGGTTCATCTGGTTCACCAGATGAAATAATTTAGTTTCCTTTCAAAGTAGCAAAAGGACAAATTTCCATGCTGCTCATTTTCACCACTGAAACGCAGAGCTCTGCCAGTTCACCTGTTAAGTTTTCAAACAAGCAGCTGACCACTTTCTACGATCTCCCAATATTATGTGTCTAAAGAGGTCTTCAAACAAAAGTGTCACAACCCCAGGAGCATCTTCCCTTCAGGAGCTTTTGCTCCCAGGACTAAGAGACAGCTGGGAGATAGGGGAGCTGAGCATGGTCCCTTACTCTGCTGGAAGAAGCCCAAGGCAGCACTTTGATGAAGCTTCAGACAGCCCCAAGACTCCTTCATTTGCTTTGAAGCTCTACTCAGCTACTTAATTATAGCTACTTAATTGCTCCTCCAGCATCCCAGATATCTATGTTGAATACTGTTGATTCAACAGTATTCAACTGACTCATAGACTGATTTCCTGGCCTGGCTTCAGTCTGTCACTATCCTGATGCTGTATCTGACCATGGATGCCTTCTGCAGGTCTGATCCTGCCTGCTACCCATAAGCTGATGGCCCATCCTGGCCTTGTCCCTTTCTCAAGGAGGTACCCAATGCCCAGGACTGTGGCTGCCCTTGCGTGTCCTCCAGCATGCTCCATTCCCTGGCTGGGGCAATGGGTCAGGCTCTGAGTAATGATGCCCTTCCCTGCTGGCTCCTGGTTCCATGTGACACCAGATATTCACTGGCCCACACCGAGCACAAACAATAGGCAATACTACCTGGTTACCTTCCTTCAAAGTGCTCTCTGTGAATCTCATGTGTGGTGAAAATAAAAGCTAAATCAAAGCCTGACTGTGTTTTGTTTGACCTGGTATATTCATAGTGCTTCATGAGGACCAGAGCACAGACACATGTTGCCATCCTCACTTTTTCTGCATGTTCTGTTGTTTGTATAAAGCCATGTGAAGGAAGATATTAATCCATGGCATTTTCATTCAATGAGAAATATTATTGCCATTAGAAAAGTCAGTATTACTCACTCTTATCTTGAAACCTCAAGATGAGTGTTGAATTATGTTACTTTAAATTAAATCATTGCTCTAAAATTATTTATTTTGTTTTAGTCTCTCCACAAGCTGTATGCTTTTGAAAATACCAACAAAAATTAGAAGGAAGTTGAGTGGTTTACATTTTGAAATCTTGTTGTGCTTTGGCAATATTAAACCCTTCCATGTGGAGCTAGCAGCCCTTTCTAACATCATGGTTGGCTGTACAGTGAACAAGAATCCCTCAGTCTGGGGAAGTCAATCTGAAATATTTGGCATCTCTGAAAATGAAATCCTTTCTCACATTAGGTCAAAGTCTATTATCAGTTTTGAAGTGTAAGTCAGAATCCCTTGTTTGACTTCAGACAGGAGACCTGGAGATTTCTAGTACTTACACAAATTCATGTTTTCTACTCTCATCAAGATGGTAGCCCTCCTAAAATTTGAATGGATGATGAAATGATATCTCCAGTTACTTTTCCCAAAACTGTATCGATTAGTTTAATAGCTTTTGGCACTATTCCCAGAATTGTCTTTAATTTTCTGATTCTCTAAAGATTTTTTATGTCTTGAATTTACACAGTTTTTGTAACAAGTCTCTTTGATTAAAAGCACTATTAAGTATGGTTAAGAATGAATGGAACCAAATTTGAGCAATTCATCATTTTCAGTTCCACAAGCCAATACTGGTAAGTAGTGAATAGCTCTGGCTGTCCTTCACTGAGATATGGGTAATTTTTCAAAGCGTAATGCTTGTCCAACCTGGAAAACAGCCACACCATATCTTATAAAAATTCCATTCACCAGCATTGTTGCAGCTGTTATGCTCAATAAGACTCTGCAGAGAGTGTTGTCTTGTCTCTGTAGAGTTTACTGTTCTTCCAGACTATAAGTGAAAAGTTTACTATGGTTTCCTCTAAATGACCTTGGTATACGTGAATGTTTTTCAATAATAGTGACTAAATTTTTTTTTTCCAGGCAAGTATTCCTAAACCTAGAGACAAAGTGGAACTGCTAGCTTTAGGGATGAAGAAATGGCTGCAGCTGTATGTACTCTTTCCTTAAAAATCCCTAAGGCAGAAGTTGTTTCAGTCCACCATCAACTGTGTGGAGCTTGTGTGGCTTAAAAAACTGAAAGGCTTTGCTTAAGCACAATCTTAAAATTTGCATTGTGAGAGTAATCATTCAGACAAAAAGGATTCTTTAATATTGCAGATTACAAAAAATAGAGCTGAAAAATATGACAATACTGCTCCCTTCCCTGTCAATCTGTCTGTTCACTGAAGAACTGCAGCATAGTGGAATCATGCTCATCTGCAGGCACAGCTCAGTTAAGGTCAGGACCTTCTGAGAAAGCAGGTGCACAAGCTATCTTCTGTACACTTTAATTAAAGAAAGCCAGTGAATGGCTCACTGGGCTTGAAGCTAAGTGGCAGGGGCTACCTCCAGAATGATTAGTACCTAACCCACATTTTGCTCTTGGTTCTACATAGAGTTCAATTTTCAGTTCTCAGAGGCTGTGCCACCAGCTTGTTGGCTGAGACGAAATGTACCTCTTCTTGCTTCTCTTATTGTAGCAGGAAAGAGCACCTCATCGTGCAAAACTTACTGGACAGTTACTGAAGAATGGTGAAGGAAGGAAGCCTATTGTAACGCTGCTCACGCAACATATTGGAAACGCCTCTGGCACTATTCCTGGGTATTGTCTCAGAGAGTAATTGCTGTCACAGGTAGGACAGGTCTGGTGTCAGGAGTGAAACAGTGTCAAGGATTAATAACACCTTACTCAATCTTATGTCTCAACCCAGATCTATTTTACAACACAGGCAAAGCCACAGTGTCTGAAAAAGTCCTTCTGTGGCACAACACACAAATAAAGACCATGTTCTTATGGGTGTGGGCTTCCATCACTACTAAAGATAGAGCTTTCCTACACTACAGATGCACATCTAACCAGCCTTTGTCAAAAAACTGTTCTGTAGCTAGTGATGAAGGGTTATGTTGTTTTTGCTAACTAGCAACCCTTATTTTAAGAATATACCTGAAATTGAATATGGCTTACAGATACAGCAGATTTCCAGCTGTAGCATAAGAACTGAGATGAATACAATTCATGCTCAGATGAAAGCCAAGAGTCATGTTAACCAAGAAGGGTATCATGTTATGAATTTGGGAAGTGACACTAGCATCACTGCAAAGCAGTGTCAAGTTGCAACACAGAATTCTCAAAATATCCAGCATTTATATTCTTTGACTTTAACAGTGGTGAAGGAAATACAAAGATGCTTTTGACCAAGTTTGTTTTGGGGCTTTCTGTCTTTTCTTTCCCAGATGATAAAAAACCCTTCCTATAAACTATGCATCTGCAAAGAAACTGAAATACACTTTCAGCAGTTGGTGCTGGAACACCTGTTCTATAGGCTGAAGGAAAAGCAGCGCTTGATTCAGAAGCACAAAATGCAAATATTACAAAAGTTGGAAAGAACCACAAGTTCACACCAGGGTACTGTGTCTACAAAACCAAAGACAAGTTTGCTGTTGTTAAAGTTCTCCTTCACCAGTTTTCTTGAGTACCCTCTCCCAAGCAAGGGTCAAAGAAAATTACCATGCTGTAAAAGTTAGCATCTATGCCATATATATGGAAGATGTAGCGAGTAATCCATTGCTAATGCTTGCATTGTTTTATGAATTGTGAAATACTTTGGAACAAGTTTTAATGACATGTTAAAAGCCACTGAAATGCCTGTTGTGCTTATTTTTTCAGACCCCTGTTGTGAATGGGCTGCCAGTCTGCAAGGGTTACGATGTGCCAAATTAATTTTATAGATTTTGTTGGTAAAGGTCGATTCATTTAGCAAATAAGCTATCAGTTAATTGTATCTCTGTGCTTGCTCATTAGGGACATGGGGTGCCATTTAATTGGTTCATGTAAATTGCTTGATCTTTTTTGTGTGTCTGTGCCCATTTTAATCAAAACTTTTTCAGATCAGTGACTATCTTTCTTGCATTAAAAATGTGTGCTTGAACTCAGTAACTTAGAAAAATAGTAAAAACATAAAGATACTTAAGTCACTAAATGAGGTTAAGCTTGTAATTCAAAAATGGATGAGAAGGTATCTTTGTAGGAAGAGAGAATCAGCCCTGAATTAAGTAGAAAAGGAAATTTGCCAAGTATGTTTGGTTTAATTATTCTGCATCTCTTACCCAACACTGGATTTTCAGCATCACCCACCCCAGTGTGGTTGCAGCTCACACAAAAAGAAACCCAATCAACACAATCCAAGGACAAATCCAAGCACAAATTATAGTACTGCCTCATAAATGGAACAGCCATACAGCATGATAGGCCAGCTGGGAGTTGCTGCCCAAGATCAGATGCTGGGAAGGCTATCAATCACATCTTCAAATTGTACAAATAGGAGGCTTTGCTGCTTAGTGTCTTGTTTTTCATGATTGCTCCTTTGACACTGTTACTCAGACCTATAAATGCCCAACTTAGTAAAATTGCTTTATAAGGATTAACAGTTTAATCACTCAAGCCAAAATTATAGTGCTTGGCCTATTCTCTTCATCCATTCACCAAAACACAAGTATCCCACTCCGTGCAATTACCTGCATAGGAACACATCCTTAACTTCTTGTAACAGGTGTTATCTGGCCATTAGGAATCAGCAGGTCTCCACTGGTAACATGTAGGAAAAATGAATACTGAATAAATCTTCCTAAAATATCATCCATCTTCCAGTAAGTAAAGAGACTGAAGACTTGGAATCAAGTAGCAATAGGGATAACAGGGGCTTGGTCAGAGTACTAAAAGCTGTCACTTGAATCTTCACTGCAGTTTTATTGAAAGCTGAACACATAGGCCAGAATTAAGAGACCAGCATGTACTTGAGTTAAAAGACTGGGGATGGAGCCTGAAATACGACTGCTACATTGTTGTCAAGTGAAATCCAGGCTGCTCCTATGAGAGTAGGCTTCGAGGAAGAAAACAACCTCATAAAACCTTACAGAAATATGCTATAGAGAAGTAACTACAGCAGCCCCCAGATCCTTGACCATCTTTGACAAGAATGAAGGGATGCATGTTATGAAAGGTGATATATTTTAAATAGAAGAACAATATGATATTGTAAATATTTATTGCTATTTTTCTGTTAAGTTTTTGTGGTAAATGATTCCCTTCTGATTTCGTGAATGCTATTTTATCTTCTGTCTGTACTTCTGTGACGGATCATTGCAATCAGTGGGAATCTCTCCCTCCTACATCCCATTTTGATGAAGTCAGCAGTCAACTATATGCAACAGAACTGCCCCTGAAATAAGGTGCTTTGGAGTGAAGGAGACCCCTGATTTGGATTTGTGAGAGTGCACCTAGATACTTCAGAGCCAAAGCAAGGTAAGACTTCAATAGAGTTGAACAATTCCAAAACTATGTAGGTAAATGTAGACTAGGTAATGTGTTGCTCTGTATCTCATGCAGTTTAAAGTGCCTCACATCAGAGTTGCTCCTCAGTTGCAGTTCCTCCATATTTAGCACAGCATTGCAACTGTTTCAATCTCCCACAGACAGAAAGGGGATGACTAATTCAAGATCCTTCTTTTATTAATGACCTAGGTACTTAATTAGCAGATGTTTACCTCATCCACCTTTCAGCTATTCAAAGACATTCTGTTTGCTTATCTTTGAAGTTCCTTGTTTACTCATTATTGAGCATGTGATGAGTTTTGACATTACTGTGCTAGTTTAATTTTGTTTTTCAAGTCTCTGATATAAGAACAGATCTTCAAGATGGTTTCCATTATATTTTTATAATTGTCATAGCTGAACACAAAAGCCCCAGAGACTGTGGTAATGTCAGTAAAAAAGATGGAACACTGCTGTGGTCCAGAGTAGGTGAAGTCCTCATATGAGTTACGTCACAGCATTTATAAGTGAGGCAGCATGATGATACTCCACCTTGCTCTCCTGATGTGAATTGCCTTCTTTGGAACTTGAAGGCCATGAGACCACCAACAGCTCCACATGTATACTATCATAATGAAGCTTGCATTAAGCTAGTCACATGCTAAAGGCTTATCTGCATTTATTTGATGAGGAATAATGAATTATTGTTGCTATGAAGCATGAATATTTTATGGGTAGTGATATTTGTTAATAAATGAGTGTTTGGAAGCTTTGTGGTAGCAAGAGGAGAGTTAATGCCAGGCTCTGTAGCAGAATCAGGTATTTCTTGATGTAAATAGATAGTATAACACTGTCTTGCCCCAGTGGAATTAATCTTAATGGCAGCATTATTCTTCTGCTGGTATTCATTATGCTCTGGGATGAAAACGTAACTATTATGTTTTCTAAAAAGTTGCTCTCTGAAAACCAGGTATTTCCTTCATTAGAACAAATTACCAGTCATGTAAATGAGTTTGTTAGACTTGTATCAGCAGTACCCTTATAACAGAAGTGCAGCATTTGCTTGTTTCTGTCTTGCATGAGTGGAATATGCTAGAACACAGAAATATTTTTCAATTTTAGAAAAATACTTTCAAGCATTAACCTTCAGGGTATCAGTCACTATCTGTGACTAATGAACAACTGGTAAAAAACAGCTCAAAGCAAAAGTTAATGTTGTAGTCAAAATTCAGCAGATAAAATTTGGCTCATCAGCTGTTTTTCTAAATCAAATGACACCTAACATGTCACATAATCCATGTCATATTGTGTCATATTTTGCTCAAGAGGGTTGGCTGACAAGGATGCTGTATTGTTAAATGGAACTGGCTTCACCTGTGAGGCCTTGTTTTATATATTGACAAGCAGTTGCCCTGCTGGTGAACTCATGAGGAAATTTTTTTTCCTTCAGATGACAGTGCAGACACTGGGTGCTACTGAAACATGGAAAGACACCCAGAACAAAAAGCCCTCATTTCTTATATGACAGTTTAAATGGGATAAGCATGTTGATAGAGAATAGTGATTTGGTTTTTTCTAAGAAAGTAAACAGAAAAGCAAATTTCATTGATTTCACTGTCATAGTTTCCCTAAGAAGCAGCCTAGAGAGAAAGAAGCTGATGCAATTGAAGAACATTAGATATTTCAAAAATCATGCATTTGTCATCATTTCACCTTCTTCCCTCTCTAAACTTCAACTAATATATCAGAGTTAATTTCTGTGGGCACTTAAGTTTGGCACTTAACATGCAGCCCTTTGCCTTCCAGTTTGAACCTTTTTGGAGGCATTTGGGTTAAAGATTCAGAGTTATTTCCAAAAGCACATAGATGCAAACACTTTCCTCATAATGAAATAGGTGTGGCCCATACCGGTAACACCAGTTCACAGGGTGCAAATTAAATAAGGGATGTTGTCAACAAAGCCTATGCTATAGTATTACAGATAGCATGAAAGATACTGCTGCAGCTGTGTTACCTGAAGCAAGGATGTCTATTCTAGGGAGTAGATGGATAATTAAACTCCATACGCTACTATTGAACAAAGTTAATCTGTACAGCTTGAGCAACCGATCAATGATTTTTTCATTAAATTTGGCATAACAAAAAGTACCAGAGTGAAACTATCAGTATATTCAATAGCTAATTCCAAAATAATACTTTTGCAAAAGATTTGTTGTGACTTATTTATCATCTATGAGAAACATTTCAGTTTCCAATATTTTAGGCTGCCTACAGAAGTTACAAAACTAAACAAGTCACTTAACCTTTAATGTGTATTCAGCCATATGAGTTTCTGTACCAACTCTGAGTATTTTCATCAGGCTTTTCCTCTGTATAAGTGTTCTCTTTATCTTTTCTGATTTTTCTTTACTGATGGAGGTTTAGATTTCAATTATTTGTGGACCAGCATAAAAACACTTCTTAACTACAAGTAACCAAAATAAATTTTTAAGCCTGCCATTTCTCAGATTCCTCAAAAGGGATCAGATTGACGTCTTACATAAAAGATCTAAGACCTGATCCTTCCTCCCTTACACAGGGCATAAAAATTATTCATGCCACAAAGAAGCTGTCTGTAAAACATAAACAAATCTCAACACTTTCCCACTCAGGTACAGATGGTGAGCAAGAATCAATTTATTCTGCAGCACAAAGGATAAACTCTCCACTGATCCAAAAAAAAAAGGCATATTGTCACACCTCTGTTCATCCCAACCTGCACCATGTGGTCACATCTAAATTTTTTTACTTTTTTGTTGAATATATCAACTGAGACAATCACTCCCAGAAGTGTACAACCCATCTTTAACTCTATGAAAAAAACCTTCTACCAATGGTAGTTGTTCCTACAGCTTTTATCTCCATCAAAAACTGGGACAGTCCTTTAATTTCTACACAAATATCACAGCAGAATTGTTAGCTCATTCCTGACAGTTAAAAACTCAAGACTTTCTCAGACTTGGTAAAATATAATCATATTTCAGAACTGGGATTGAACCCTAAGAGAAGGATGGATCTAATTGCAAAGATATGCCACTAATTCCCTTATTGCTCCAACTGTAAAGGTCTTTTACCAAATCAATTACTGTAATGTGAAAGAGAAAAAAAACCCAACAAACAGTTGTAGAATTAATAGCCTTTGCCCTGTATTTTAACCTTGCCTATACTTCCATTTAGTGTATGAAATTTTAAATGGCCAGTCCTACAACTCAGGATAAAAAAATATTT
>VZTY01009324.1:80448-101593 GCA_013400935.1 Turnix velox | reverse complement strand
AAGCATTATCTAAAAAAAAAAAAAAATAGGAGGGAACAGAAAGCTATTCTATTTCTATAGAAAATTATTCTATGATAAGGATGAGTTTCATTGCACAGTAGAATTCAAAATGAGCTTGATGTGCTGATTCTCCAGTGAATTTCCTGGTTCATTACTGAGACTGAAAATTATTACTATACTTTAGCAAGCTTCTACATCTGACTGGCTTTTTCTAATAATTTGAGAAGAGCTAGGGTGAGCTGAAGGTTTATGTAATTAAAGAAATGCCGCATCTTCTCCACAGATAGGCCTCAGTTCTGTGTTTTTACTACCAAATTACCCTTTACCTTTTTTTGAGAATCCAGAACTTGAAAATATTTCTGATCATGAAAGCTCACAAATCAAACCCCAAGCATTTTCTCTGTATACAAATACCAGTCTCATGGAGTAAATCGCATCAGAAAATGAATAGAGAGAAAGATTACCATAAGCTAAAGACAGAATGCATGGTAGTCTCCTCAAGAAGGCATGAAACTGTATTCCTATATACTGTTCTGGGATTTGTATGCAGCAGCACCTGTATACACACACACACAGGCACACTGAGGGCAATTATATAGATCACTAGTAGCTGTTCCCCATCTCGAGGTTGCTGCTTGCCCATGCAATTGTGAGCAACACCACAATGATGGTTCTGAAACTTTAGGCCAATGTGCCATCTAGTGACAACAAAGATGATTCTGAAAACCAACCTCAGACTACCATTTCATTTGAAACAGGAAAAACACTGAGTGTTGCCACGTAAGTTCACTTCATTTGGAGGAGATTTGTGTTTTCAGGTTGTTACTCTGTGCTGCAGGAGAAGCTCTGGAGTCTGTAATAATGAGTTTCCACATAAATCTTTGTGTTTGTTTTGAAACAAAGCTGAGCATGCAATGGTCAATTGTGCAGCTGCATGTAGTTACATTTACTACACACATCCTCAGAAAGCCCTCTTTCAAAAACATCCCACGGATTTGAGATGCTGTACCAGATTTTAATAGTCCTTTCACCTTCTTCCTGTCTGCAGTTAGAATTTGATTAGGTTATAATGGAGTTCATTTATATTTGAAATTGTACAATTGCCAGGAAACTGGTGTAGAAAAAGCAGATAAGGGAGGAGGAATTAACATTTTATTCTGAATAATGCCCTTAATTTAAATATTAGCAAGAAGTGATCATTCAGCAGAGAAATATTATCATCTTCACTGCAACTCTGAAAAGATACAAAGCTGACAGAAGACCATGAGTTTAATTATGCATTTTTATGATGTGCATGAGGTTTTGTTTTAAATAAAATGTGTCTTATTAATTTGATAGGTGTCTATTTAAAAACTTGTATACCTACTTCAATATTTATATATGCTTAATATATATGTATATCTAAATAAAAGATTTATTGCTTCAAGAATTCTTGAGTGGAGGTTTTTAATAGTGAATGCATGAGAGAGAGAAAAAAAAGCAGTCCAAGGTACATACCCATACATGTCAGCTGACATTGGTCAGAACTGGGATGATGAAACACTTCACAGTTTCATTCATTATGCATGAATAAAGGTCAAGTAAAAGAGTCAGAAGCAGAATATAATCACTCTTCAAACTTTTTTTTTAATTGAAGTTACTAATTCATCTGCTACGAAAGTGGAACAAGACCAGAAGACCTTATTCAAGCTGGAAAATACTTGAAGACATTGAAAGAGTAACAATTAACAAAAGAAACAATTAACAGAAAAATGCTGTGGTACTAGAAGAGGCTGCTATCATAGCAATGCTGCTGTTGGTCTAGATGCTAAATAATAAATCCATTCACCTAATGTCAGAATCATGTTGTAGAGACAATAACTGGTTTTACTGGCATGTTGGTTTTTTTTATTAAGTAACTACTGAGATTGGTTACTCCAGTTTTGGCATCCAAAGACTAGTCCACAGGATGAGAGCCAGCAGATCCCCACATGTATTTTAGCCTTGTCATTTTTGAAATTTTCACTATCCAGTAACCTCTGCTTTTACTTCCCTTCTTGTATAGCTCCCCTCTCCTGCTCCAGCAGCTGCTTGGAGACATGATCATGCAAGGATCTTTCCACATTTGATATGACAGTACTTCTCCTTCAGTCCCCTACCTACTGTAAGCAGCAGCTACAGGACCATCTATCCCTTATCATAGAATCATAGAATAGTTTGGGTTGGAAGGGACCTTAAAGGTCATCAAGTTCCAACCCCCCTGCCAAAGGCAAGGTCAGGCTGCTCAGTGCCCTGTCCAGCCTGGTCTTGAACACCTCCAGAGAGGGGGAATCCACAACCTCTCTGGGCAACTTGTTCCAGTATTTCACTACCCTCACTGTAAAGAATTTCTTTCTTATGTCGAGTCTAAATCTACCCCCTTCCAATTTACATCTACTGTTTCTGTTTCTCCCATCCTACATCATATTAAAAATTCCTTCCTCTGCCTTTCTGTAGGACCCCCTCAGGTACTGATAAGTTACTATAAGGTCCCCCCTGAGCCTTCTCTTCTCCAGGCTGAACAACCCCAACTCCTTCAGCCTGTCCTCATAGGGCAGTTGCTCCAGCCCTTCTTCGTGGCCCTCCTCTGGACCTGCTCCAATAGCTCAATGTCCTTCTTGTGTTGAGGGCTCCAGAACTGGACGCAATACTCCAGGTGGGGTCTCACCAGTGCCAAGTAGAGGGGCAAAATCACCTCTCTTGACCTGCTGGTCACACTCTTCTTGATGCTACCCAGGATTTGGTTGGCCTTCTTGGCTGCGAGTGCACACTGCTGGCTCATGTTGAGCTTGTTGTCAACTGACACTCCCAAGCCTTTCTCTTCAGAGTATGTCTACTGCAGGTAGGATTTCATCCTACCAAAGCCTCAGGTGGCTGAAGGTAACAACACCAGAGTTTTGCAGTGCTCTGCTACTCAAACAGCAGATTCAACAGGTGTTAACAGCTGTTAAATGCAAGACATACTCAAGAATTTGAATCAAGCAAGGCAATTTTAATGGTTTCTAACAGCCCAGAACCATACAGCAACCAACTGGAAAACTTGGCTGAGTCTCTCGCTAGATGAAGTTTTATATTTATAAGTAATTCTGTGTGGGTGTGTATGGGGTGAAGCACAGTTCAGGCATCTGCCACACAGCTGGATGGCTTGTGTTACACTCGAAGGTTGGCAGTTTTCCCAAAAGAAAGAAAAAGAGAGAGCAGTAAGAAGGGAGGAAGTATTAGTGCGGATCCATAAAGCATCTACAAACCTTTCTAATTTATGTTTTCTACTTCCTTCAGCAGTGTGCTCTTTCAGTGTTCTGTTCATTCAACAGCAGAGCCAGTGTATGTGATGAGTGTAAGACTTGTGTGCTGTCTCTTTTACACTTTTGTGGTGAAACAAGAACCTGTGCTGATGAGACAGGCATGGTGGAGAGAATAGAAACTAGCCAGCTACCACCACAGTCTCTCAATTCCCTCATTTTATTTAGAATGATCGTTTGATTTCTATATGTGCTTGCACTGCAAAGCAAGAAACACTTCCACCAATATACATTTATTAGAGAATCTGGTCTTAACTGCTTATTCTTTCCCAAGTCAATAATACCTTAGTTTGCCACATAGTGATGTGCAGAAGGTGAGCAGAAGGGGCATTTGAGCAGAGTTGAGACAGAAAAATTTGTGAAATGAATGATTTTGAACAGCAGTGGTAGATGACAGAGACAACAGAAAAACCAAGCACCTGCTCCTCTTTTTTAAGGCTTTCTCTTGCAAGTGAGGAATGACTGAGAAGCAGGAGATAGCCAAGTGTCTGTGCAAGGAACCCCAACAATTGTCTTCTAGTCTGAACATGGTAAATATCCAGGATAATCTTATAAACATTCAGAAAAATCTCAGTAGGAATGTAGACTGACACAGATAACATTTTAGGTTGATAGAGTGTAGCACAGGCACTCAGTATAAAAAAAATTACCCTATTTTCAGCAGTTCTCATTACCCATATGCCTTCTAATGCAGTGAGTGTCAGGGGAGGGTAAAAAGCTAAAATGAATCAGCTTAAACCTTTGGTTTAAGTACTAGAAGGAAAATCAATACAATACAAATCTCTCTAATCACTTTGTACTTCAGCATTGTGTGTCAGACAAGGAGGAGGAGTCAAAGGGAAACAGAAAAGGAAGGAAACTGAAAATCTGCTAGTACTTCGGATTTGAAAAGTCTAAAATTAGGACTTGATATCATACCTAAAATCATTACTTTAAACATGATTTCACATATTTTCTCTTAGCACCTATGCCACATTGCAAACGACTATAGAATAAAAATCTAAAGCTTCAAATCACTAGCTTAGAAGTGTGGAGAATTCATTTCAGCTCCAGATGCCAGCCACATGTGTAACAAGTTTGGTATATTCAATTTCTTTTCACAGCTAACATAAGTCCTGGTTCCTTCCTTAGCAGCAGAAATACATATGTATATGCAGTTGGCAATTCTAACTCACATCAAAGTTCATAGTCAAAGCTGCAGGGAGTTGCTTGGAAGAAGTCGCTTGCAAAATATTCTCTAGTTTTCCTAAGTGTTTCACTACAAATTCCTCCTACTGATGAAAGGACTCATAATAAGAAGGCAAATGGCTACACATAACATACAAAAGAAAGGAATAAAAAATGACAGAGGTTCCACATAATGAGAGAGCTTGATTCTTATTTGCACTAATCTGAAGAAACAGCAAAGCTGAATAAAATGTCAGATAAATAAAATTTTCTGTCAGACTACCTTTTATTCCCAGAGGAATAGCACAGACAAAATCTGCAGCCACAGGCAGTTCTTTTTTATATCAGCCATTTACACAGCCTGGCCATTAATTATCTTTGACTGAATTGCTACAAGAGAGGTGAAATTTAGCAGGAACTATTGCATATTGCACCGGGAATCAGGATGTTGTTAATGCCACTTGAGAAAAGCCATGTTGTAGCTTGAACTTTAATCTGATATCATTAACTGTACTCCATGATTAATGCTGAAATCCTAAGTGCTGTTTCTCATGGCCTCAAGCTTAATTCCCTAATGATCAACTACCATGTTACCCTCTCTGTCTGCCATTTCTCAAACATGCATGGCGGATTTAGTCTTTGTGTTGTATGATGAAAGTGTGGAACTGTAACAAAAACTAAAAATAAAACAAAAAAATTCTTTGAATTAAAAAATAAAACTAATTTTTTTTAATTATATAAATAAATAAAATAAAACAAATAAAATCCAACTCCATAGCTCTCAAATTGCATTATCAGATTTTCTCAGAACACAGTTAAGTGTCATGAGATAGATGAGACAAAGAATGAAGCACCCCGCAGATGATTAGGCACAACACTCCAAACCAGATAACAAACTTACTTGGGTCATACTCTTTCACAGCTTGAACATGAATAGCAGGAATCAAAGGCCACTGATACCAAGAGTGTAACATTTAGTATCAAATAGGAGACAGATGCAACTGTCAGCTTCATTTTTCTGACTGCAAAGGAGCCCCTGCTACGTGAAGGAAAAACAGACTAGGAGGCTGACTCAGTACTCTCATATTCTTATACAAAACAACATCCTATTCTTAGGCTATCAGGACCAGACAGTCCTGCAGGACAAGCCTCAGCTTATCTTGCACCATTCAAGGTGTGCTGAAATGTGAAAGAAATACCAGGGTTTTAAGGCTCAGTTTGGTCTAAAATGAAAATCATAAGGGCAAAAGAAAAAAACCCAAAAAACAAAAAGGTAGTGAAAGCTGCTGCTTCATTCAGTCTCAAGGCCAGAGAAGTTGTCTGATTTACAGTTCTTACCTTTTCATTTCAGGGACAGTAAGCATCCTGACTGCAGAAGACTTCCTTGAAGATTTTCCAGTTTCAAGATCTCCTTCCTCCATCTCTCTGAAGTGCACAAAAGCGTAGCAACCTGGAACTTTTGATATGTGGCCTGGCTGGTGATGACCAGCTTTCCCTCTCAACAGACAAAACTTGGCCTTTACTACAGCTGCTCTTGTTGAAGTGAGGCTGACTTGTTTTAGTCATTAATAGCTGGTTGTTTACAGGAGCTGGCTCTCCACAGCTGCACTGAGATTAAAGAGTTGTTGTTCAGCTCTTGCAAGCATCTGGCCATAGCGATAATAATGTTACTAAGTGCTCAATGCAGAATCTCTTCATGCGTTCCACTGCTGAGATTACATAGCACAAATTGCTTATTTATAGAAGCTTATTAAAGTTATCTCAAGCTAATTTAAATTAATTCCGCTTGGTCTTTTCTCATTGAATAGATATTGTTTTTCACTGTTCAGGTAACTCACACTCCTGGGAATAATCAAATGTCGTAGCTTACCCTCTCTATTTACATAAGTTTCGAAAGTTCAGTTATAGGTCACTGTTTCACCTTTGCTTTAAATAATGATACATGTTGCTGAGAGCATGACAAATCTGGAAATCAAGCGAAGTACCAAATGGCATTTAGCAGCAAAGGCTTAGCTTCTCAACATGAGTGCTTAATTACACTGCTCAGCACAGCTGACATGTATTAATTCTCATTGATGTTCCCCAGGAAAGCATTATAGAGAATTGGGGAATAAGTACAGGCACAAAAACAACAAGCTGAAATATTGCTTTTGCTTCTTGTGTGGTGTCAGTGGGATGGAGAATGTTCCTGTGTAATGGATGTGGCGACAGGGGAGATGGTTTGAACTTGTAAGAGAAGCAGTTATCCTATCCTGATGACCTCTTACAAGTGGTTGATTTTCTCAGAAGTGGCTGACAAGAGAAGCTGCCAGCAAGCACAGAGGCGGAGATAAATAAAGATGGCAAAATGCAAGAAAACACACAGCATGAGCTGCTGGCAAATATGTCATATATAGAAACAACTTGCACATAGACAAAATGCATTAAATAAGAGAGGCTTCTAGTTACCACCAATGGGATTTTTTTGTCCCAGCAGTCTATTTCCAATACTCCATTTGACGATTTGCTTCATATACCAGATGACAAAGTCAGGAAAGCCATGGATGCTCATGATACATCTCATACTCGTGACAACGCCAAGAAATTTTGAACTTTTTTTTGGTCACTTTAACATGGACCTGTCTCTCCTTGCTCGAAGTTTGACGCATATAGAGTGAAAACAAGATTAGTGGGTTCTTCAGCTTCTCAAGGTGTCACAGTCATCTTTTATATTTGCTTTTAGAAGCAAAAGATAATAAATTAATTCAATTTCATTTATAAGTGTAGAGGCTAGCCTGGCAAATGCACTCTCAGCTGGCAGTACTTAACTCAGATTTGTGAAGCAGTGAACTATTCAACAGTGATTTATTGTACGGGATACAGGAGTTTCTGGCTTGCTAAACAGTCCCAAAACTTTAAGTGCTCTTAACAAGAGAAGCCACTTTTCTGGCTTCACAGAAGGGTTTCAGTGGCAGCCGTGCAGGTGTCAGTCACATTCAGAACTATAAAACTATAGAATGATGGTACATCTATCTCTATCCTGTGGACAAGAATTGATTTATCTTGCCTTCTGCTTTAACAACATAAATGGAAATATGTGATACTGTTTTGCTCTTCAGAAAGCTCCTTGATAATAAAAGAAAAATAAATCTCGAATTTGTGTTACAGTAGCTATGCTTTAAAACAACACAAAGAAAACCAGCCACAGAAATTCCTTGTGAATCTTTTAAGATATGTTTTGCTTTTAGTCCTAAATTCCTCTCATTACAAACTACAGGAATATTAATTACTGTAGATCTAGATAAAAATCTAGTACTTTGAGAGAGATGCAGGCTCAATTATCAGTAGAAATCTGGTCAAACACCTTTAACTTCAGTGTAATAAGAGAGAGGAATTTTTGCTGATGTACCTTGAATGCAGCCCTTGTCACAGCGGTTACTGCGTTATCCCTTGACAAGGGCTGCGTTGCATAGTACATCAGCAAAACCAAGTATTTTCTCTGCAGAAGTGACACCTTTGCAGATATTCAGCAGAAAGGAATATTGAGGAGCTCGAGGAAATACTTGTCCCATATCCTCAACAAATTGTGCTTCTCCACTCCACCCACCAAGCACTTTGCTGTCCTTCTGTCCTGCTTTTATTTGTCACCCTACATGGCCACTGTGTGCTCACTTCTTTGCAGCAAGACCGTGAGGGTACTAAAAGGTTCACAAAGTGGTCTTCAAACAGCCCTTGAGATGGCATCATAGTTAACTGGACATGAGCAGCAATTTTTTTGAATAATCCTATGATGGACAAGGACCAGGATTAGAATCCAGTCAGTACTCCAATACAAACAGTGTAGAGCCTCTGAAGGCCTCTGTAGGCCATGGGAAATTTTTTATTTGCTCAATTGTAATGTTAATATTAGGGATTTGATAGCCAGATTATCAGCTTTATTTTGACTTGAATTCTCTGCAAAGCACATTAGGATTAGTTTTTCAGCAAGCAGAGTTTCCTTTGTCAAAACTAGAAAAAATGAATCAGAACAAGCAGCCCAGAAAGGAAGAGAAACTGTAAAATATAAAAATAACTCTTTCTCCCTTACTCACCAGGGTTTAACAGTAATAAATCCCTGTAATCCAATTTTCTGCTGGGAGAATAAGGGGCTACTTATTTCTGCTGTGTTTGGCCCTGCTGGCCAGGAAGGGCAGCCAAACAGGAGAGGAGGTGAGGAGCAGCCATCAAGCACACGAGAGCTTCTGGAAACATATCGAGGGGGTCCCATTTGCTTTCACTACATAGGACTACAAAACTCTTCCAGTATGTTGTGTTTAACTTCACAAACCCAGCTGGCGAATGAGGAGGTTACTGCATAACAGCTACAAGAACAACTGATAATTTCCAACCTACTTGTATAGGGGTCTGTCTGCAAGGCAAAAGATGAACAATGCTCATTCTCAAAGCATTAATTTCTCTTCAGAATATCAATCATCAGGCAAAAAAACCTCAAAAACCCCTCAAAAAAACCCCAAGACCCCTCAAAAAAACCCCCAAAACATACTTACAAAACAAGCCAAAAAAAGGCCAAAGATATTTTCTTTGTCATGAATAAACAGGTCACGCACTGACATGGAGAGATAAAAACAGTCCAGTTACTCAGGCTCCATGTAAAAACCAAAAGTAGAAATGATAACCCAGTAAATTTGCAAGCTCAGCCAGAGTGATTCAAATTATAGCACTGACAATTCAAATAAAAATTTTTGAGAAACTTTCAAATGCGAAAGGATATTGTATTTGAGGAAATTTTTTTTTGCCTCTGTCCCATATAAAGGGGTTTTCATTACTTTTTCTTATATTACTTGCCATAATAAAACCCTAAGTGGTTGTTAGGGCTCCACCAGCTCCATTCACTGGACTTATTTCCCAAAGTTCAGCATCCAGCTTTCTGATTTTGAGTAATACGGCTTCCAAGTTATTTTCCCTATTTTATCCCAAGAGCCAACATCTTGGCTTCTACATTTGTCAGCATTATTTGTACATCAGGGCAAAAAACCTACTGTGTATGAGTCAATGTCCTTCTCTTGATTCTGTGTATCCTATTCACTCCTTAAATGCATTTTTATATTTTTAGCACTCTAGATCTGGAAACAGCTGACTGGTTTTGGAATCTCAGTGCGGCAATGGCCCTTTCCTCCCATCTTTCATTTTTTTTGACTTGGTTCTTTCTGGGAAATTTAAAACCTTTTTTTAAAAAAAAAGTTTTCTGTGCAGTTTCTCTTCCCCCTCCATTTAATTCACTAGTCTTGATGGTAATGCACTCCTTGTTGTAGCTTGATTCAGCAGCAATACCAGCCCACAGTTTCTTCCCTTGGAAGCTCGGATGCTACAAAGAGCACTGCTTTGTCCAGTTGGACTACAGCGCATTGGTTTCTATCAGAGAGAAAATCAGTGAGAGAAATCTACTGTATTTCCTGGTGGAATAGGAGAGAAACAGGAGAGTTAGAGTCAGGAGAACCTCACTGAAAGTTATCAATGCCTCTCCTGCCTCTGTTTTCTCTTATCACAGTGATGCCAAAAAAAATCTGATACAGAACGTGGGATTATTCACTTTGCTCAGTCTTTCTGGACCCCAGATGAAAGTTCAATCCATAGATCTTCTTGCTTTGTCATTAACTTCATGTAATCCAGTGCTAGCCACAATAAAGAAATAAGAAAGTTTTATCTTTTTTTTCAAAGGAAGAAAAACCTAATGGGCCATGTGGACTTGTTCAGGATAACAACTTTAATATATGAATTCTTGGTAAAATGCCAGCTTAACTAGAAAATCTAGAGTTTGCAGTTGTTTTTTCTTCTCAATGCAGTCATGTGCTCAACAAGGTATATTACCATATTTTTTTTGTCCTGAAAAGTTGTCCAGCAGGTGAATGGCTTTAGGTCTTTTCTCACCTGTGTATACTCCAAATACTAGGATGATTTTTTTAGTACTTAGATCTTGCGGGCATCTGACATGTATGAACAATTCATGCACAATCAATAACCCAGGTTTTTGATCACAGCCTTTCTACAAACCCTCAGAAACATTCTGTTCTAATGAAAATTTCTGTGGCTGTGTGGAGATAAAAATATAATCTTTCATATATTCCTGGTAATTTTTGGAAAACTGAACAAAATACAGTTGCTTCGATGCCTTTCACTGTGGGCTTCTGCATACATTTGGAAATTGAATCCTTATGCTAGAAAAATAAAACAAATGGCACAATCAGGACATCCTCAGTGCTGCAAAACTGGAATAAATTCTAAGGCCCAGGTGCTGGTAGCCCATTAAATCTTAAGATTAAAATAAAATGGACACTTTTAAATATATGTACATAAATCAAGACAATCTGTATGAGGAACGAGAGCACTTCAAGCACAGGCAGACCTTGTTAATTCCAGTAAAACTGATAGAGATCACTGCATTCAGCAGTGTTTAATGAACAGAAATTTTTCAGGACATCTGTGAAAATTTTGAGATATGCCCAGCACTGAGAATTACACATGATGACTCCATATTTAACAGAAAATACTCCAAAACACCTCACAACACCTCTAAATACACCTACACAGAACAGTGCTAGAAATCCAAACAGGGAAAGGACTGGGAGAAGTGATTTGTTTGAAAAGACACAGGTCATCGACTCCTGTCAAACCCACCAGGGAGTTAGGGATGAATTTGATACTAAAAAATGAGCACTGTCAGACAAAATAGTGCATCATTACAACCATCAGGCTGTATGTTGTCACTTACCAAGATTTCAGCCATGGCAAAGCTTTGCCTCAGCACTTTCTTGACAAGCAAATACAGTAAGAATTTTCTTACTCTCTTTTACCATCTGCAAGAGAATGGAATGAAGCTACACCCTCACAGAAATTTCATAGCAGAATAAATGTTTGTCAAGTGCTTGAAAGACTTCAGAAGGAAAGCACTGCTGGAGGGGAAAATCTTGTAACTATTTCTTTGGCTTTGATACTGCAGTGCAAGCCCACAGGAAATATTGATGCTCGTAAAATCATCCAGGCCAATCCTCATTGCTGCAGCCTGAATGGCTCCAGAAAGTGGCAAGGCTGGTTCATTGATCTGTCGTGATTCTCCAAAGCTCCTTTAGCTTCAAGCCTTTCTCTGTGTCTCCCTGGAGAAAACACTTAATTAGAAATTTCCTTCAGCTACGCTTTTACATTGTACCTATTGCTTTATAGATTTTTTTTTTCCTCCTATCTCATGCTTTCCAATTTTTGATTCACTGCATTTTAAGTAGTAAGACAAGTTCCAGAATGTTTCCTCGCCTGGAGGAATTTAATCACCAATTAAAAGACAGTACTGATGTCAGCCAGGATGAAACTTCTTTCCACTAATTTAAAAACCATTGCTTTTGCAACACCAGGTTAAATCTTATAATCAACTCACTTTAAAATGCTTTTTAAAATGCAGATTTTATGCAATTTTACAAAACTGCACAAAAGCAAAACCCTTAATGTAATGGCCTGGGTTTGCATTCAGTTAAACAAATACATGGACGTGAATGTTACAAGAAACTGACTACAAGGAGACCAATTCTGCTTAACTTGTCATTACCGCTAGTGCATTATGGGACAAAGGTGTGATATTATTGAGCATTTTCTTCCCAGTTGCAGCATAATATGCATATTTGTGACCTAAAATCACTTCATCATTACAGAAGAAAGTCTGTCTCTCTATGCTAATGTCACTTTGAACTTTGAAAAATACTTAAAATTGGCCCAAGTTAGAAATCTAGAAACTCAAGCAGCTTGAAAGACTAAAAACACATTCTTAAAAATTCCAAGCAGCAAATGCTGCTTCCATCAGGGAGCAAACCCTGACCCACAGCACCCTCCTATGCTTGGTACACTCAGGTGCCAATGGCAGTGCTGAGATCAGACACCCAGCTGTGTTCTCAGACTTGCATTTGAACTTCTACAGGCTTCGGAATAATCATTTCAATGAAGCCACAGATGTGTTTTTTCAATAAATACCAGCCATTTTTAAATGTAAGTGTGGGAGGGCAGATGTCTTTGTGGCGGTTGTAAGTTTAGAAAATCAACTCAAGAATAACACTAAAGCAACTTTTTTGCCTCAGACTTTCAATGGAAGTAAGAAACTTGTAAGGCGCTAAGAACATTGCCTATGCTGAAGTAGAATGAGCCAATTTTTACATTTACAGCCAATCATTGTACTGAAAGCAGTAATGACGTGAAGAGCTTGACTTGCATATATCCTTGCATGTTTGGAAACAAAGAAAGAATGAGAACGGTTGTGTAGTAAATTTCTTTTTACCTCTTGAGTTCCAAAGTATGCAGGTATTAAGCTTACAGTCTCAATACTCCTCCATCTTTAGTTAGTATAATAAATTTCAGCTGTGAGGTACAAAAATATTTTCAGGAAAATAGCAAAAATCAACTGCACTGGAGGACATAACTTTTAAGGGTTTTTTTATGCTACTGCATGGAAAGTCCTATTGCTTAAGTCCTATCTGTTTGAGAACCTCCAGCTATTCTACAGAGTCAATAATTATGTGATTACTAACAGACATTGCTACTCCCAAGTGTCTCCAGCTGCCATCCTCTACCAAGGAGCAGGGAGGCTGCAGTCTCTCCTTCACTTGAGGCACACATTGCAGTAGGACATATGTATTCCTGCACAGCCTCTGATCAGCCCTGAAAGCAACTGCTCTCCTGGTCACATTCTTGTGTGCCATCTGCATCTGCCAACTCCTCTTTGCATTAAAATTGACTCAAATTGCACCACTCAGTAACACGTACTACCCTGGCTTGGGATCCAGTATTCCTTCCCCACCCCCACTGACATCTATTCATCTATAATTTGATTTCTTTCTGGAGTTTTTCCAAGTTTGCTTTGTGTTTCCTACTTTTTAGATTCTCATGTCTGTTGAATGACCATTTTGCATAGTCATTTATTAATCAGCTGTCACACTGCATAAAACCATTAACATTACTTTTCCCGATAACATGAAATACTTTTTAAAACTCTTGAATTATCTACAGTTATCTCTTAAATCCCTCAACAAAATCAGTCATTGGTAACCTGAACCACAACTCACATTTCCATCAGCATTACTTTATCATTAAATTTCTCTTATAAATAATGTTATCTTAGATGCAATGCTGTGAATGAGAAGTGAAGTTGCTCATTAACTTTTTAGTAACTTGTGTTCTTTGCATCCAGCTTCATATAGGTCCACATGTGCATGAAGACTTATGGAACTTAAAAATCTCACTTAGCAAATTTTTTTAAAACTGTATTACTAATTCAGCTTTTTCTGTTAAGGAAGACCTGTTTGATCGAGAGATAATTTGTGCTGCTGCTAAATGATACAATATAAAGATCTCTAGAATCCTGACAGTGGTATTTGCGACTCCATAGGAGCAGAAAGCCTTATAAATTTTAAACACATTTATTAATTTTTAAACCAGGTAAAAATATGTTACTCCTAGGAAAATGATGGACTCCAGTAGCAGAACTTAGCAAGGACACACATCAACTGAACTAACGGAAGTGAAAATGTAAGGCTTATCCCTGAAATGAACTAATCTCCAATCTCTCACTTCACCTCTAAGGCCCCAGGACTTGAATAATTTTTGAATGCATAACTTGAAAACGTTGCCCTGTGGTCTGGTGAGGATATTCAGTAACTACAGGCTCAGATTTTATGAGCCTGGGTCTTTCATAAACCCTGTCATTTTTGGAGTTCTTTTCAGATATAAAGTACACTGAAATCTTACACGACAGTAACAGCTTGTGATGTTGCCAGCAAGACAAAGTGAACACTGGGCTTAATTTTTTTAATGATGAAAATCTTTGACAGCCAGATTCTACTTACCTTATCCTGCTTTAAAGTACTTCCCTGTCTGCACAATCCCACTTTGTTTCCTAAGCAGAGCTTTTCCTCCAGAAATATAAGAATAGTGAGAAATGAATCTGAAAAAGAAACATCTTGCTCCCTAGTCATTTCTCTGTTGGCAGACACTTGCAGAAACAGCAGTGGGTAAGGTTTATCAAGCTAGAAAAAAATTGTTTTTATCAGATCGCTGAGCTAGTGCAGCTGGAAATGCTGTTCTTTGGCACTAGGCAACCATCCTTAGACAACACAGCCAAGACTGATACTACTGGATGCACATTGGGACTGCAACCTTCTCATATTTAGGGGTGTACTCTACTTGAAGTCTAAATGACATTCTTCTGACTTTAGAAGTCTTTTAATTATTCATGAGAATGAAGCTAAGCAACTTGTATGGTGAGCAGCTAAGTTTCTTTCTCATAATTCTCTTTAGATACAAGACTTAGTGGCATGAGATCCCCTTGACATGTAGCGAGTGGCCTCCTCTCACTGCACATACTGTTTTATAGAATGCTTCACGCATTCTTGCATGACTGCAAGTCAAAGCAATAACTGTAGATCTTTCCTCCCCTTGAAATCTTTCCTGTTTAAATTGCAAAGGCCTTGTAATGGGCATTGTCTGAAATAAATTTTCCAGCATGAGGCTGTACTGTCTTCAGAGACTGAAGTACCAGTTGCTTTTGGTTTAATGCACTTGCTGCAGGAAAATCCACCTTACTATTAGCAGGTCAGGCACATAAATTACACTCTTGAACTTCACTTCTGTATGCTACAGCTAGATGTGTCATTACAAATATTTGTTGAGTGCATAATTAGAACAGTGCATGTAGCTATTAGATGAAGCAATGGCACTGATTAGAAAAGGCTTGAACTCTGCTTTCTCTGTGTCCCTCCATGTCCGCCCCACTTGAGGACATTAAAAGGAAGCAGGGGACTGATGTAATCTGAATCTCTGAACATCTGTAAATGTCTCCTGCCCTCCTGAGCCAAGTGCTATAGAGCATTACTATGCAGTATCACTGCAGTATTAATGCCATCAGACTGTGGATACCAAGGAAAAATAGGTGCACAGAAGAGTAAGAACAAAGCTGCAACAAAGCTTGGCAACACTGAAATCTGTATGCTGGAAAAGAATTCCTGTAGCTTTTATATTAAATTCGGTGTTGTTCTTGCACAAAGTTAGCTACAGATGAAAACAAAAGTCACCAGTCTGGGGCAAAACCCGAATGCTGAATAAAGGTTTCCAATACATCAAGCAGAAGGAAAACAGTATGAAAAAGCACCTACTGGCAGATTCATCAAAACTCATGTACTTTCATTCTACAAAGGGAAACATAGTCACTGGCATCGCGGAATATTTTTGTGTCTAGCTTTGCACACAGAAATCAATTCAAGTGTGGAAATTATCCTGAGGATGGGAAAGCGAGCCAATACTCTCAGCACTGAAAAAATGATGCAGCAGGTGTAGTACAGAACTTTTTTCCAGAGAAAAAATGTCACTTCCTATTTCAGTGAAGGCACACTCGATCGCAGGAAGGCCATGAACTTCTCAGCTCACAATTACTTATTGTACACATTTGTAAAGTTCCAGAAACACTTTATTTAAAAATGGAGTTGTAAATGCATATAACAAAATAACATACATAATAAATGTAACAAAAATAAATAAGGAGAACATGTTCATACAAAATAAGAACATAGTAATGCAAAATGCTCATTACAGAACATAAAAGTATAAATGCCTGAAAGAACACAAACAGAATCTCCCATGAAGAGCCTGCACCTTTAATCATTCCTAGCCATTTTCTGCTTTCATTCAAGGCTATGGTAAAATCATGTACCCAAGCATTAAACAAAAGAAAGAATTATGGTGATGGTTTCACACACTTGATTTTCAACACCTAGCTCTAGTTTTGATTTATTTTTGCTCTTCTGCACGTTCTAAAACTTTTCTTCTAGCCTCTGTAAACTAGTGTAGTTCAGGCTTCCACAGTTAGCTGGAGTAGAGCATATTGAGTCATACATGAAGGCTGTTTGCTTTTAATTTTTTTTAAAGAAAATATGAAATCCATTATACAACAGCTTAGTGGTTTCATTTTTACATCTCTACAAAAAAAGTTTTTGCATTTTTATTATCTGGTCCAACTTTACTGACTTCTGAAAGCCTGTACAATCTAAAAGTGTACAGAAAGTAGGTTTTTTTAAACAAATGTCATATAGGATTATTGCTGAAATACTAAAGAACATTTCATAAAAGCTGCAAAACTGTATCTTCAACCTTAATATATAGAGACTGATGCAAACATAGGAAAATTCCAGTCTATTAGTTACATTTAACAGAAATAACATTCCTCCAAAATACAGTGTTCTGGAAATACAAAGGAATTTATTTTATTATTATTTCCAAATGTTAAGTTACTGGGACAACTTATAAGGAAAATAGGCTTATATAGGAAACTTTAAATAGACTTGCTTTTCAGTGGTATAAGCAAAATGTCTATGTTAGCAGTTGTCTTCCAGAATCCTTTTAAATATGTAAGACAGAGATAGCATCACTAGCAAGACTACAGGAAAACATATAGAAGCAAATAAAATAATTTGCTTGGGAGTGCATCTATTGATCAAGCAAATAATGTCAACTCTATTTCCAAATCCCCTAAAGAAAATTTCACATCTTATGATCATTCCAAGGAACAGTAATTTCTTCCATAAGCTTACATTGTTTTTTGATTGGTGAGGGTCCATTGGTCTCAATATGCTTAAAAATACCCCATGTTGCTGTAAGTTTAACTTTTTTTCCTAGCTTTTCTTCAAGAAACATGTGGACAGAAATGAGATATGAAATATTTCTACTTTCATCAACATCAAAAAGACATTTGAAGAAGATCAAAAAGTGCCAAATAGTCCTTGCAGAAAGTGGATTAAAACACTGCAAGGATAACACAAGTACAGTATTATAAATTCTTTATGTACACCAAAACACTGCCTGCTCTTTAATGATATTGATATGTTCACCCATCACTCCCAGCAAATCTTAGTGCAAACATAATATGTGAACTTTGTAAACCGCAAGACAATTTATGCAGTGACAAGATTAGAGAAATCACAGAACTGTTTGAGATTTTGAGAACCCAAGAATGAATACTTTCTGAAATCTGTCTTACCTATTCCAGTAATATGTCAGTAATAGTCAAACATAATGTTTCATATATAAATCATCTCATTCAGAATCAAATGTAACTGTTCAA
The DNA here is from genome assembly GCA_013400935.1 of Turnix velox. Classification (NCBI taxonomy): domain Eukaryota; kingdom Metazoa; phylum Chordata; class Aves; order Charadriiformes; family Turnicidae; genus Turnix; species Turnix velox. The sequence goes on along the minus strand of VZTY01009324.1, from coordinate 83,983 downwards.
CAGTTTTGTACAAATTTTAGTGGAGGAAGTCCATTTATTAGAGCAGCTTGGCAAAGAGATCTGGGGTTTTGGTAACATTAAATGTTAGACTGCTTGCATGGCTTTAAAAAACAAATAAATCTATTAAGGGGATACTGCAGATATAACAATTCTTTTGCAAAGCACACAACCACAAAGGGCAAACCTGCCACAATCTGCTTTCCTACACTGGTATCTATGCATACCTTTATGATTTGAAAAGGATTTGTGTGACTGCCAAAGCATCACAGTTAAAGAAAATGAGTTCAATAAAACAACTGCTGTATGACCAAGCCTTTTATTTTAAAAATTATAAAACCAGTATCATATTTTTTTCCTTTACTCTTAAACATTCCACATGAAAGGCTTTTGTACCCACACTGAGATGTCACTTGCGCAGTGTGGTGTCTTCCTCTTCCCCATCTGGGTTAAACCTATTGAAATGGATGCTGAAGTCTGACTCGGGTTCAGCATTCCCAAGCTCAGGTGCGAGGGGGACGGCGGCGGGACAAAGAGCCCGGGTTTCGGGCTGGCAGTTTGCCTGCACTTGAGGGCGAGCACTCTGGGACACGGGGCTGGACTTTGCCTTCGGCTGAGCTGGTAAGATGGGGCTGACAAATCCCAAGTTGCTCAGAGCATCCAGGGTACCATCAGGGTCGATCATAGCATTAATTGCTATACAATTAAAAGATGAATGGGACAGGGAAGAAACCATAAAGAGTACAATTTTCTGTTAAAATAAAAACCCAAAAATCCTGCACAGAAACACTTTTTATGATGACAGACATGAAGCTACTGTGTTTGCCCACCACAAAAGAGTGGTATAACCAACATATATGTATAGATGATACGGATATTTAATAGCACTTATGTATTCTAAAGCTTTAGGCAAAATGAAACTGCACTAATTAAGCACTGCTTGATGTGTGGACAGAAAAATAACAAACTGCCTATGATGAGCTTATAAGAATAAGATTTTTAGGGGTCTTTTTATCTATTACCATTGTAATAAGCTTCATTCCACCTCACCTTGTCCCAAATATCCATACCTGCTGATATAATAATTTAATCAAATTTTAATGAATGAGCTATCATTTATCCCTATTAATGCATGAAAGAAGGACTTACTGTCCTTCTCCCTCCACAAAGTGAGAGTAAACTGAAGTACCTAACGCAATTTCATTTTACTCTAGTGTTAACACATTTGTCACATTTAACAGGACCTTTGTCTATTTTGTTTTCAAAACTGCATTAACACAGAATTGCCTTGGTTGGAAGGGACATCTAGTCCAGTCACCAGCCTAACTCTCCCACTGTTGACCAGCCTCTTTTTCTTTGAAGAAGAGGAAAATGTTGTTCATTTGAGATGTGGATGACATTAATGGTCAGGTATTTTTGCCTTTTGAATCTCTCACCCAAATAACAGCTTTTGGGTTCTGTTCCCCCACCATCAAGTGCTTTCCCCTCCTGGGTTCATAAAGCTCCTGTAACACAGCTGTAGTTTGTTACATCTATTTGGTATACATCTATTTGAACACTACTGCATGCACACATTTTTGGAAATTATTTGGCCTCTTTCTCTGAGCTTTATTTCTTTTTTAAACATCTTTCACTGTTGGATTAAATCTCAATTCTAAAACCAACACATATAGGAAATCTGTATCAAATGCAGTAAAGACTACATTCAGTAAGCATAGACCACTAATCCATTTGACCGCACTGAATTGAACAACAAACTAAGTAAAAACAATAAGCAGGAAAGACTATGACCTCTTTTTAAAAGATACTCAGTACTTAAGTTGATTTTGATGACCACGTGTCAAAATATCAGAGTTTCTTAGTACAAGACACTTCGTTTAATTTTATACACTTCGTTTAATTTTATACACAGTTAAGTTGTTGCAAGAGAAAAAAGTAAAGGAACTTTTCTATTTTGTAGTCTTTGGGTTCAAAAGTTTTGAAGAATGGATTTGGTAGCGTGTAGTTAAGACATCAAAAGCTAGTCCTGAATTTTCATTTTATTACATCTGATAATGATTATTTATTTTTATACTTCCTATAGGTTATGGTTCTAGAGCCTTCCTTACACTGAATAGTGTTACAGATGAGGGTGTTACTGATGTGCAAAGACTATTTTATACAGCCTCATCTTAGGGTTCTCTATCACCTACTCTTTCATATTTATCCACAGAAAATACATCCATTAAGAATGTTATGCAAATAATTCCTTTGAGACTTTATGGACTACTCAATTTTCAATTGAGCCTTTTCTCCCATACAGGAAAAGATACCCTAACTCTCTTGCTTTAAAATCATTCTGTGATGTTTCTTTACCAAATGTACCAGTGTTTATATGATATTAATGTATGTAACTCAACCTGAGAATATATTTTAATAAAATTGTTTTATGACATAGATACTACAAAAACTTAAAGCAAGCAACAAAAAGTGAGAAAATATTTGTACCTTGCAGCTGCTTCTCAACTCGTTTCAGTTCCTGTAAGATTGATGATATTTCCTAGGAAAGACAGAAAAAAAGCCTCATTAATTAAAAAAAAATAGAGACTCAAACTACCTCTCAGCAGCAAACAATCCCTCTCCCCAACCTTTGAAATATGCTATTTGAGTTGTCCTTCCTGGCATCAAGAACACTCTTGCAGGGGCTGCCCAGGCACATCCACTCTGGGTCCTGTGAGGCAGTGCTTGAGGCTGGACAGCCATGTCCCGCTCAGAAATCAAGAGCTCCTCCACATTTGTGGATTGCTAGGGACAACAAGATCTCATTCTGTTATCTCTTACTGATCTGCCTGTTCTACTTCTCCTCAAGCACAGTCTTATATAGACCATTACTGTGTAAAAATGGGACAAAGTAATAGCAAACCTTTACAGAAAAGTTACTGTTAAAAACCCATATTAATGAAATTGCATTATTTTATAACCTTGTTCAGATGTGAGTCAGAAAAGTGAGATGACTGCAATGGGATTTTGTCTCACAGAATGACCTGGGTTGGAAGGGACCTCAAGGATCATGTAACTCCAACCCCCCTGCCTAGCAGGGCCACCTAACAAACACATCTACTAGATCAGTTTGCCCAGGGCCCCGTCTAACCTGGCCCTGAACACCTCCAAGGACGGGGCATTCACAACCTCCCTCGGCAGCCTGTTCCAGGACCTAACCACTCTCCTAGTAAAGAACTTCCCCCTAACATCCAACCTAAATCTTCCCTCCTTCAACTTGGATCCATTTCCCCTAGTCCTGCTATTGTCAGCCCTTTCAAAGAGTTTACTCCCTTCCTGGGCGTAGGTTCCCTTCAGGTATTGAAAGGCTGCAATGAGGTCACCCCGCAGCCTTCTCTTCTCCAGGCTGAACAAGCCTAACTCCCTCAGCCTGTCCTCATAGGGGAGGTGCTCCAGCCCCCTGATCATCCTCGTGGCCCTCCTCTGGACCCTTTCCAAAGTCTCTATGTCTTTTTTGTACTGAGGGCTCCACACCTGGACACAGTACTCCAGATGGGGC
>VZTY01009324.1:26235-80122 GCA_013400935.1 Turnix velox | reverse complement strand
CCATTGAACAGAACATCTACCCCGCTCTGTTTTAACGAATTGCTTATCAATCTAGTTGTCCACCCATCAAATCCACTTCCCTCCAATTTGGAGATAAGGATGTGGTGGGGGACCATGTCAAAGGACTTGCTCAGGTCCAGGTAAATGACATCGGTCACCTTCCCTTCGTCCACCATCGCAGTTACTCCATCATAGAAGGCCACAAGATTAGTTAAGCAACCACTGGGCACTGAGCCTGTGAAACCCCACACAGCACACCAGATTTTTGTCCTCTGTGCTGCACTACTTGCTAACACAGACCCAGCAATATACTCAAATACAACAATTATTAAATGCACCACACCTTAAATCACAAATATGTAAATTCTACAACTGAAGGATCCTAGTGTTAATTAAGAATATTGTTAATCCAGCTGCTGAGAAGACCCATCAGTGGTCTTCAAAAGATGAAAGTTTTCAAGGGCAATGATTTAAAAAACCCATTTAACCTTTTCAAAATCTCATTCTGTACTAAGTAATGTGATTTTTCTGGATAGCAGACAGTGATTACCTAACTATTTTCCAAAGTAATTTTCTTTAAGTAGATTCTATACCCAAACTGGACACAAATATTCCAGGGACAAAACAAACACCAGTTACAGTTAAATCTGTTAAATATTGAACTTGGGAATAAATACACAACTAACCTTTTTTTTTTTTTTTTTAAATGCCTCAAAACCCCACATTCATGGCATTTAGAATACAAAACACTGAACTTCGATCCTATTATGGAAATGCACAGTTTAGGAGAAACTCCTTATGTTACAACATTTCTAAAATCAGAAAGTTCCATAAGTGACCTGCTTTACTAAACTTTAAAAAAAACCCCAAATTGTTATATATATTGTTACATTATAACACTGAGTAACTGCTGACCACTCTTAAAAAGTGCACCATTCTGCAGAAATTGCTTCCAGGAATCTGCATGAGTGGGATGAGCTAACAGAGAAGTGTTAGCCTTGGTCAACAAGAGGAAACCTGTTCACATTTTGCTAGTCAGCAGAGCAATATAAAGTACATGAGAAGGAGTTTCCTCTCCCACCTTTTCCTCAGAAAAGGAAACTTCCTCTGCAAGCTGACACTCACGATACTCCAGACAGGATAATGAGCTGGAGTTCTCATCTGCTCTTGCATGGAGAAGTATTTTTCAAACTCTACACTCTGTGATAAGAAGAATAACAGGAAACAACACATATGCTCTGTTCCCTCACACTGTTACACAGTCCAGCTATAAAATGTCCCGAAATAGGCAGAAGACCACATGAATCAACCAGAACTGTAGTCAATACCCTATGTTTATTACTTGCATGCAAAATCAACATGATTATTTTTCATTGAAGAGCACATTTTACTGCAATGTGGATATTGGTTTTTTTCATTCATATACAGCAAAATTTAAATACTTTTCTACTAATACTCAGTATTAGCAGTTTGAAATACTACATACTAAGTATTGATAATCAGTATGGAAAGCAGTCTTTAGATTGTAAAACAAGTTCACGGGAAAGCAATTTAACATTCAAACTAATAGTTGTTATCTTTTCTAAAACAAATGTACTGATGGTCTATGTATAGTCTGAACCACTTTTATTCCCGTCTTTCTTTGACAATTTCCTCTGAGCAATTACTTCAGACTGATTCTTTATAAGAGAAGAATAAGTTTATTCCTGGAATATGATGAGTGTCTAAATAAAATCTTTTGAAGACTTTTGCCTTTGTATCATTGAAAGCAACACATTTCTTTACTGATCATTTAGAAATTAAGTAAGAGGCTCAAACAATTCCAGTAAAGGTAACTATTCATACCATGCTTGATGTTTTCACAATAGGAACTTCACTTTCAGCTCTCAACTTGTTTTCAATTTCTTCCCAGTTTCTGTCTTTATCCTTAAATAATATTCTAGAAGAAAGGAATTTAAGAAAAATATATTTTAAATTGACACAAATAAAAAACTAGAACTGAAAGGTTAGATAACATGGTATGAGGAAGCAAAGGGAACACTGAAGAGAAATAAACTCTGAATATTGAAAACTGATAGAATCCAACCACAGTTTAGATTTTCAGTGAAACATCCAGGGTTTTAGAAATATCACTATTGACACTAAGATGGCAGTTCTGTAGCTAAGTAATTGCTTCTAGTGTTCAAAAGACAGCTTTCTGCAACTAAGTAACTACTCACCCTGTTGAAAAGACACAGTTGATTATTTCTTCCAGCACCAAAATAATTTTTTAAAATATCCAACTACTTATGGTAGTCAGAGTTCCCCATTTAATACTGTATTTTACAACAATTACAAAATGTAAGAAATAGATTAAAACCAGTACAGAAAAACAACTCCTTTATATTTGTATTTCATATTAATTTAGCAAAAACTAAATCGGTTAAGAAAATTAAAAGAAAAATACATTTCATAGAAGCACAAATGCTTTAATACATCTTTCGGGGGAAGGAAAAACGAAATTAAAAGATATCACAACTGTGGTAAAGAAAACATGTAACACCTCTGAGACTCAAGTTGTGCCATCATCTTGTAACAAAGCTGATCACCAGAGATCTAACAAGATTGCTGCCATGCTCTGGAATATAACGCAAAAGATTGCGGAGCCAATCAAATGAAAACCTGGTTACCAGGAAGTCCAAATACAACAGAAAATGTAGGACTTCTCTGACACTGATGAGATAAATAAATAAAATGCAGAGACAATTAAATCCTTTATGGTATCTTATACTAAAACCCAGGCAAATCCTGGAAATAATTGGATTCAGCATGTAATCAACCTTACACAGCAATATTTTCCATATTTTAATAGCATCTATATCACTCTGGAAATCAATCGGAACACAGAAAACAAGGCTTTATTTAACATAGAAAACACTAGTAGGAAAAATACAGATGTCATTGTGCCACTGCTTGGCTTGTTTTCATTTACCATATTGATACCTCTGTAGTGAAACAGGTCTTTTTCTAAAGCTACATATTGCAATTAAAATATTAACAGAAAAAAAGTGTTCACATTCACAGGAAACACATCTCCATTTGAACTCAGACAGGAAGGTTGCAACTTGTTTAACACACATGAAGCAATCCCGGCTGTAACTGCCCTATACTGTCTCTGCTCCCAGGACAAAGACTTACAGGGGTGAACAAGAACATTTGAGGACTTTTAAAACACAGTCAGACTTACTGACTACTAGTGCCCCTAAAGTTCTCCTCTCCTTTCAGTTTCAAGTACTTTGGAAAAACAAATAAATGGTTGACAAATCTTAACAGATTCTCATTCTATCTGCTCTGGCAAGACCAGTAAAATTAATAGAAGCACATCAGTCAGTCTGTTAATAGATCCCAGCTGCCTTCTTTTCACTCTAACTACAGTTCTACAACTATTGTTCTTCTTACTTAAAACACTGATGACATTATAAAGAACTCTGCATTATTCAAATACATTCTGATATGGAGGAAAAGGAACTTCTAATCACAGTTCTGAGGAATATCTTAATTATTTATTTATTAAAGTTTTCCCACTGTATTTTTACAGATATATGCAATGCTGCTCCCCTTAAACGTACATAAAATGCTTATGGGTAGGCACACATTGGTAATACAGGATCACATCACTGTCACATTCTTTACAATGCTGACTTACCTTTTAAGATCAGAAAATTAATCAGAAAAGATCAAGACTTGATTTTAAAGTTATCTGCTTTTCTTGGAATAAATCTGTATTCATGAATTTGTTTTTAACTCACCATACTGAATTCAGATTTTTACATTAAGTAAACTACAGCTGTGCTAGCAACAGATTTACAGATCAGAAACAGCCAACCACCAAGAAAAATCAGCATGATGAAAAAAGTTCAGCATCCACTATCACTCCTGAGGAACTTAGAATACTTATCATCCCAGAAGGCTACCACAACTAATTCGGTCAATAAGCAACATTCTTGTAACAATGATGCAGGTTTAAAAAAGAAAAAAAATATATATTGGTAAGCAGAGTTCTTGATGGAGGTCAGTGTACTTTCACAGAGAATTAGGCACAAAACAAAATTACTGTTTAATATTTTCTTTCTATTTCTAAATTTCAAATGCATTTTAAAAGGAGTTTCAAAGAAAGGTCAGGCTTAATAATCTCTTTGCATGTATTAATTTGCTATTAAAGTAAATGATACCATGCAGAGGTTGATTAAACTCAAACTGTGAATTTTTGCATAATCTGTAACAAATTCTATACTATGAAGTTGAGCTATTATAATTTGCCACAGCTTTTGAGAATAACTGTAATGTATACGTGAAACTTACACAGCATATTATAACAACTAATGGAATACATAAACAATGTATCTGGGGAAACTATGAGGGAAAGCCATCAAATGGCTTATTTCCAATATTAAAAATTGCACAGTCCCAAAGTGGTGAGTGGAAAAAAAGAGAAGGGAAAGGAATACTAGTCCAGGTACTTGTTCCAAGATAGTGGAAATAAGGTACTCACAAATGTTACCCATAATTACCAGTAAAAACAACACACAAAAAAACTCAGAAAAGAAATCGGAAGAAAGGGTTGCAGGCTTTTGAAACTTGATTCTTCAATCAATGATATTCTTCCTGCTAGAAATGGCAGGAAATCCACAGTCTTTACAAGTTTATAGATTCTTCTTGATTTCTATGGTCAAATCTTTTTTGGTATTCCTATGAGAATACAACCTTGAGTTATATTAGCATTTTGCTGCTTTTACTAGTTACATCTCTCTATGGTGAAAAAGATTTGTGATTTGGTGACTAATCTGTAACCCATCTGGGATTTCAATATTTAACACTTGTAGACAAACTGATCAATCACAATAATTTCTAACATTCAGATCTCACAGTGAGCAAATAGTTGCACACTCACTCCTTCACGTTAAACAGAGCTACTGGTAGCACAATATGGTATCATTTTTGACCTATGTAATTTCCTGTTAACATGACAATATATGCAGGAATCTAACTATCTAAGCAGGAGCTTTCAATTGAAAAAACTGTTATTTTAGTTTTAGAACTCAAGAGCAACCACATTGTCTCTCGAATAAATTCTTATTCTGAAATCTCTTTCCTCTGTGCCATTTGTTTTTCTTCCAAAGCTCTGTGACTTCTACAATAACTGAGCAAATGGACAAGACCCAGTTTTGCAGTTCAACAACATTTTAACCTACTCATTGAAGGAAAGACTTTTACAAGACTTGTACAGAGGTTATGCAGATTTGCACAGTATTTGCATGTATTTGCTCCTCTTCTGGAAATATGATGGATATTGTTCTGTTCACATGAACTGGTATTAATCTTCATATAATGTGAAATATACGCAAGGAATAATGGAAAAATTAATCCCAAATCTTGTTGAATGCTAAAAAGGGCATGGATAACATGGTTCCTCTACTTGAAATAGATCTCTTTTAATAGTAGGAATATTGATGAAAGCAAAACATTTTCAGTATTACCAATTTTTACAAACCCACCTGATTTTGCCAGCTGTTTTGTCTATGGATTGTCTTATCTTGCGAGAAAACTGGAAGACTGAGGACAACAGCAAACTGTCCCCCATAACCTGCAATTAGTTTATAATAAAACAGAGTATACTATTAGTTCAATGAGAATTAAATACAATTAAATAAATTTTGAAATATTTTTTAACTTCAAAAAATTTATAGTTAGGTTCTAATCAGTGTCATATACAATCATATTTGAATATTTTGCAAATGAAATAATACACAATTTTTATTCCCAGTATTAATACCACCTGCTCAAGGTAGGAAAGAAAAGATAGCATCTAATTAAGGGAGGAGACAATTGTAAAAGCTTAAGATAGACAGATTACTAGAGAGAATCCTGTTGAGTACTAACTTCATCTCTGCTCCAAGTTCTTCTCCGGGTAATAGTTGGGGGATCAAGGGCATCTGTTAGCTGAGGTCTAGCATCATTAGGCCGACCATTCTCCTCTGGTGGTTTGGCATGCACTAGTGGAGGGATTTTTCTAAAATTGAGACTTTCGTCAAATACTCGGTCAACCAACTGGGGAGTAAAAAAAAAATGCATTTTATGAAACCTACTGCATACATGTGAGACCAGATTTTTCTCCTTCTGAAACAGTTCACAAGAATCCTATCAAATAAACCATTTTGTCATCTTGCACAGTATAAAACGGTGCATCTCTTATAGAAAATCTTATACAAATAAAAGCCTTTTTCCAATTACCAGACATACATGGCAAAACTATACTACCCAGAGAAATTTTACTTATGGGCAGGTAACATAATAAATATGTATAAACTGACATTGAAAAATGTATTGCTTTGATTGATGTCTGTGGAATTAAGTACTTTACTATCAAATTTAGGGTTTTTTTCCAGATCAGTCATGACATTTCAGAAATATCTGTAGCTACTTAAAGGAGATATCTGCAGTAGTATGCACACACTGTACAATGTTTTTATTATGAGGAAATAATTATCTAATAATAAGGAAATCAAGAATGTTTTAACTGGATTTGAGAAAATGAGCAATATGCTTCCTTAAAATTTAGCCATAAGTCCGTGAGAATTTAAAAGAAAAATTATGTGAGTGCAGTTACAGTTCTTCTGAATAGACAACCCACTGATTTTTTATCACTGTTTATATCTTCTTTTTCCACAGAAAAGACAATGATATAAAAAAAGCACTAAACTAATGTATTAACCAACTTAATGCACAAAAAAAATGAATAAGCACATTCTGAAGGGAATAATATGAAGAATGCAGTAAACATTTAGAACATATTAGGGTGAATTCTAGCATGGTAGGAAGTGATGACTCAGATTGTTTACCAGCATTAGACCTGTGATGGTTACTAGAACAAGTCAGTCAATATGTTCACAGAAGAGCACATCAGACAGAATAAAAGAATGAAAGAATTATTAGAAGCATGAGGCAAACTTATTTCAAGAATGTTCTATACAATGTTATTAAGAAAGAAAATCTAAAGTTATTGTTAACTACAGGTACTTAAGTATTTCTGTGTTCAGGAAACAAAATTTTAATCTTGTCTGTCAAGAGAGGGATGTTTCTGATTTTAATAGCTATGTCAAGTATTAAATGTATATATTTACATATATTTGTGCATAAATACTAATATCTTTAAATGCACTTAGATACTATCCTACAGTATCTAAAGCTACATACAAGTAACAAATAACTATCTGGTCCTGTGTTTTGTGGAAAAGAAGAGACAGACAGTTTGCACCCTTTGGACAAGCTGTGCTCATAGAAAAAGTTCAGGGTTCTTTGAAGAAACACAAAGTAACTTTAAATCAAAAAACAATGCAGAGGTCATGCATACAGGTTGAGTGGAAACAACTAAAAAAGGCTATGCAAAATGCTAAAAGCAAAAGAAATAAAGAAAAGGAAGAACCTTATGCATTTCTCCATGAAGATCTCCTACCTCTTCTCTAGTGTCTATGGCAGAGCCAGGGGTGGTGGCAGCAGTGCTTACTGTGGTACTGGGGGCAGTGCCTGATGAAGTCACTGAATCTATCTCTCCTGCTACATCGTTGATTTCCCGTGCGATGAGAGCCAGATCTTGACTGATCCTAGTAATAAAGAGAGGGTTACATTCTCCCCTACAAATATTTGTGGATCAGTAAAGCCCAATCTGCAGCCTTCTAAACTTAAGTTCCTGATAACTGTGATATAAAAATGTGTATGGGCTTCTAAACTAAACGTTTATATGTAGAACCATTAAAGCAATTTTTTAACTGAAGCTTTTAATAACATGCCTTTATAGAGGAATAGAAGACTCAAAAGAGTCCTTGTTCCTTTCTAGAATTCTCAGGCAGAGATGTGCGCAACACACATTAAATGCAACACTTGGGATGCACTGGAAAAATGCTGAAAATTCTGTAAAGATTTCCAGCAAATCTGAAATGTCCAGAACACATTTAATTTGTAGGTCAGTTCATCTATTTGCAAAGAACTTTTTCTGGACCTCTGATTATGTAGCAGTCCTGCAGCTCGCTCAAATCAAGTTGCCTATGTATCTGAAATTCCAAACAAGTGTCCCAAGTTCTCAAATTTAATCAAGACAAGCTTTCCAGATGGAAAAACAGAATATGCCCATAAAAATCTGGACATGATGGCACTACATAAATACATCTAAATTCTCAGTTGAAGATTCCTTTTTCTCTCTTATATGTGCCACATCAAAAAATAGCCCTGCTGTGTATACTGCTCAGCACAGGAAGGAAACTTGCCTAACTCTGCTGTCTTCAGGACAGCCCAAAAGGAGGTGCTAAAAAACCCCAATGCAAGGGAAAGTTAAAAGCTCCCTACTAACTACAACACCTTGAAGCTCTAGCTTGGATCAAGCAGTTCAGAAGACCTAGAATTCAGAGCAAGTGATTCCCTTTCATGCTTTTGTTTCAAAGGAGTGAAGGCATAGAAGACAATAGAGCTAATTCTGCATCATCAAGGACTCTGTGAATAGCAGCACCAGCCACTTAAGTGGAAGGAGTTGCACAGCCACATGACAGTGATGCACACCATGCTAGTCTGTGTGTGTTAAAGGTGAGCTTCTTTCTCTTTTTTTCACTTTGTCTTCCAGTCAAGAAGAATGGACATCACTGACCTAGATATTGTTTGTGAGCATCTCTAAGTGAGCAGAATTTAAGAAACGCAAACATATTTAGAGAAATTTCCAGTCAAATTCCCCAACTGGATTTTGTGGCTAACCATCATCAATCCACAATAAAGTGCAATCTTGTGTAGCACAGATACACATATAATTGGGTACAACTGCAGAAGAATAAGCAGAAAGCATCCACAACCATCAAGATAGTATTTCCAAATTCAAATATTGAAGACTAGAACACTAAAGCAGAAACAGGTCAATTAATCATTTGAATAAACTAAAATATGGTAGTACTAAATTAATTACATTAAGCTAATTACTATGTATTTGGGGCCAATTTTAATTTATATTTAATGTTCCTAACTCCTTTTTTTCCATACAACCACGTTGCTTTAATGAATAGTTCTGAAGAAAAAAAAATCACTGGAATTTTGTTTATCAGTAAATCTTCCAGATGACAAGAATCATTAAACATCATAACTTTTCACAGAAACCAACATCACAGCCACTTCAACTATGCTCTTAACAAGCAACCAAAATTATGTAAATATCAGATATCAACATTAAAAATAATTCAAACAAATCCTAAAAATATCATAATAAACAACCACATCACAAATGTCAAGCAACTTGTTAGACAATACAGTGACAATACATGACAGTAGTCTAGCATTTTTCAGCTACTGAGTGATAGCTTTCTTAACCTAATTTATCGCCCATAAAATGCAGCTGGTGTGAAATTTCTATACACAGGTACAAATTTGGCAATACCAGTTTGAACCTCTCACCACTTCCCACTGAAAACAAAAAGCTGAAAAAGGTAAGTACATGGCTTTCAAAACAAATTTAAAACCAGTATATATATATAAAAGAAGAAAATGGTAATAAGCCCAAGGGAGAAAAAAGCCAGCAAATCTAACCACCAAATAATTTTAGATTGAACAGCCAATTGCTTCCAGTCTTTCTCCTAAATCAGCAAAATATCCTAAGTAGTTTTACTGAAGTAGAGGTTCAGTAGCACTTTTTAGTAAGATGAAACAATACACTACATCTGTCTTCAATACTTTTTCCTCATACACACAGCAATTGCTCCCTAGATGCATCCCTATACTTTAGATTCTTTCAAAGAGATGTTTTAGGAAGATGCCTTTGAAGAAGTTTCTTTCATGATTTATCAAAATGCTATTAGATTCCTTCAAATATATGCCCTTTGCACAGATCACTGTAGAAAAATAAATGTTGAAAAATATTACCAATAAGGGGGTAAAACACAAGGCTTCCCAGCTACAATATTAACATTAATTTGAAAAGCGCAACACTTCCTTTGTTTCTGCGAACTTAACACTGCACACGTTGACATCTAGGTTTTTAAAAAACATTTGATATTTAACACAGCTTAATCGACTTAGTGCAAGGCATCTGAAGCTTTCACAGCCTGGGAATTACATTATATGAGAATAACTGGTTGCCAGAATATAGAATTTATTACCTTTTCCATGTTTCACTTGAAACACTGTTATTAACAATAATGAAGGAATACTAATACTATGCTAATCTCATGGACTTGCTACAAAATAAATTACTTTCTGATGAATACGTATGATTTAAATCAGAAAACATCTAATATGAAGTATTAGATGAAATATAAAATGAGAACATGGCTTCTGCCACTGCCAGAATCCCTTTTTCTCTCTGTGTCACCCAGGCATTTATCTGAAATTTTACCTTGATATGTATGGAAAGATAAGATTTCAGGCTCAGGAAATATACCATTAGCAGTTAAGAGTTCTACACAAAGCTCCTCTGCAAGTCTTACTAATGTAACCAGAAGTCCATATCCTGGGATCTGGCTACCGTAAGACAGAAATAATTATCATTTTCGATTAGAGATATGCTGGCAATGCAAGAGTTCTATCTACCAGTCTCTCATAAGGATTCCTAATTATCCATATAGTTACCTTAATTAACTGGTTGGGTACAGATCTTTGTTATTTGAGAGGCACTCCTTTAAAACCAACCTTGCTATTTCCTCTCGGTGTGCAGTCCAGTCACGAATGTAGTCTTCCTGTTCCTTTATTCTGTGTTTGAATGTATTGCTACTTTGAGCTGCTGTCCCAGTGCTCTGCAGTCGCGTGGTTTTCAGGGCTGGAGAAGTACGTAGACGGGTATGTTTAGGGGAATTACGGTTTGATCCAAATTCATCTTCTGAGGTGGAAGCATAATCTGTAGGAAAGCGCCTCCATCTTGCACTTACTAAATTAGTTTAATCATTAAAAGAGAATTATTATTGCATCTTTAATAAGAAGGATATTATTTCAGTAACATCACAAAAATACACAACTATTCATTACCAATCCCCAGATACCTCACAAAAGGTTTATTTACTACATCTTGAAAAGAAAGCTAAAAATTTGTGTTAAATAATACTGATTATAAAAACAGAAAGTGGTTACTCTTTGTACAATGATGAGTGCAGTAACATATAAAAGCCAGAAACTGTATATGAGATCAAGCAAACAGTATTACAAAACAAGGGCCCAATTCATTAACATTTAAGTATATAGTAAGATTGCACTTTTTCTGCAGATTTTTTCCCCAAGTTTAGTTGTCTCCTAGTGTAGGTTTACGTGATACAGAAACAAATGAAGAGACGTGAAGGAAGAACAGAGCTGACACCAAGCCTGGAATGTATCCTTACATAAGGAAAGCATAAAAATCTTAGATGATGCATTATGTATTCAGCACAGAAAAAATATTTTAAAATTTATAGTGTTACAAAAATCAGCAGCATATCTGCAAAACCAGCAGGCCTCAGAGCAAAAAGCATCTATCACATGAAGCACATGAAGCATTTCCAGCCATGTTGCTGAAGACAGCCTGAAATATTAGAGAGTTGAAATTAAGTAGGAGGCTCTCATCCCCCTATGAATTCATACAGGCTAGAAAAAACTATACTGAAACATTCCCAAGAGGAAGAGATACCACTAAGTTTAAAGGTATGTTAATCATGACAACCTGCTAAATTCTTGCAAGAAAATTAAGTCTCCCAAACTCACTGACAATCATAAGGCTCTGTAATTACTGCAGAAAGTTTTTAAAAGGGCATGATCACCTTCTGAGAATTTAAAAATAATAGTCATGTAAACTTTCTAGCATAAGAAAAATGCAAGAAGTAAGAATGATTTCTTCTGAGATATTTAAAAAAATGCAAATGAATATACATCAGTATGAATTTAAGAAACAAATAATTAAGTAATTTTCAGTTGGAAATAGATTTTGTAATACTGTCAAAGACTACAGTTTGCAGAATATGACACTGATGTATACGATTACATTGTAAATAATGCATCTCTAATCATTGAAAACAANTAAGAATGATTTCTTCTGAGATATTTAAAAAAACGCAAATGAATATACATCAGTATGAATTTAAGAAACAATTAAGTAATTTTCAGTTGGAAATAGATTTTGTAATACTGTCAAAGACTACAGTTTGCAGAATATGACACTGATGTATACGATTACATTGTAAATAATGCATCTCTAATCATTGAAAACAAAAACATGACTGTGTGATCTATTCAGGTTTAAATAATGTCCAGTTCTAGTAGGTTTTTTTTTTTAATATTCTAACTTTACTGAAAAAAACAAAGAAATAGTCTTTCTAGTCATTTACCGTAGCTTTATTAGAGGTTCAAACTTGTTTTGATCTTAGGGAAGTAGAACATAAGCAGAAAAAGCACATTTCCCCACCAACAGCATGCAAGTAATGTGTGACTGAAGTCCAAAGACCTTCATGAGTTGGGCCCATATTTTATCATTAATTATTGTTCAATTTCTTTGTCCCAGTTCAAACTATATTGATCAAAATAAACGTAAAATTTATCTCAAAATCTCTCAAGTGCAGCAACTCAGCATTGTACAATGAGCATATGTAGTCATACTTTTTAAAACTAAAAATTGAATGAAAAGTGAAATATCAGAAACATATTTGATTTCTAGTACTCTACCACTGTAAGTTTCAACATCAGGATCTGGGTCGGGGAGAAGCTTGGATTTCTCTGTGTACAAAATAGTTTTTCATCATGTTAATTTGTATTTAAACATTCAGATCAGAAGCATTTGCTTAAATAAAATATATTAATGAGATAAATCTTAAGTCCTCTTTTCCACCCACACTTTTTAGGAAAAGATTCTTAAATTATATATTCAATCAAAAATTGTGAATTTTTTGTGGAATATTTCTCAGATATTAACTAAAATGAAATTAGTAACAACTGTCAACATAGTACCACAAAACCTATCTAAAATGTTTATTTATAATATTATCAGTGGATTTCTCATTAATATGGGGAAATCTTTATTGTAGGTTTAACACTGAAAATCTCAAAGTTGTGTGATTCATGATAAGCAATATCCAAGCGAGTTTCCCAATACGTTAGCTATACATTTGCACATATATAATTTTAAAACTATTCATAAATCAGGCAGCTCCAAAATGTCATAGTAATTTGTGTAGATTCCTGAGAGCTGTTGTGCAATTAGTTGTATTAAATAATCAAGACAATCAAGACTGTGAATATCAGCATAAATAAAAAAAAAAAATCCTACAAAAAACCTAGCTAAAATAATAAGCAGACAATCCTACTATTTTGACTTCTGAAGTATCAAAGTTTCTAAAATTAGCTGCTCAGGACCCAGTTAATAATGATTGTTTTCTCTCCATGACCAAACTTTGATCAACCTACCTCCTAGTTATTTGCAATGACAGCTAGGTCAGCAAGCCAGCAGAGCTGTCAAACGCAACCAGTAGCTCAAGATCACTCTCTGTTCTGACTCAGTGCTTAATTTACAGTTGCAGCTTAGCACTTTTTGACTATGTCTGATCCAGTTGCTTTTTTTCCCAATACACAGCTCCTTCTATAATACTATCATTGTTTACCCTGCAACTGTGGAAAAAATGTCTTCGGTCTTTCTGGTTTTTGTTAATCACACTCTGCTGTTAGATGATTCAGTGCCTTGATTAAACCTTGCTTTGCTTTTGCTATAAAACTACTAATTCTGCTTCCCATGTCTTCACATCAGTTATCAAGCCTCCTATCACAGAAAGACTCTGGCAATTACTTTAATGCTGGTAATCCTCATCCAAGATGCTCCATTTATCTGTCTATCCTTTCATTTTAAGGTAACCAATACTTAACTATATCAAGGTTTAAAAAAAATCCTTGAAATTACAGACTTGTTGACAGCTCTGACAATTTTAATGTTATTATGTTGTAATTCATCCACATAAAATACAAAGCAAAATTCCAGTGACTGCAGCTTTTTTGCCTCCTTCTTGCAACCATGTATATTTGAACACTCAAAAACATTTGAGAAATGCAGAAATAATTTTCTCTTTGGTAGTTGGGGCACTCTTGTCAAATCTTTCATTAGTAATTTCCCAAAGGGCTAAAATTAAGTGAATTGTTGACTTTCCTAAAATGAAATTCAGGAATGATATGCTTTGCATCAAAAAATTGCTGCATTACATTTTTAGGTATTACATACAAGTGACATTCTAGCTGAAGATAATTTAAACATGTATCTCTAAGGATAAAATAATATTGTTAATACTATGACATCATGGGTAATTATTAAAAGCATTTTACAAAATGATAATGGAAAAATGTGGATTTACTGAGTAGTGGCTATGAAATATTGTGGAGAGAGATACTCCTCCATATACTTGATGACACCAAGTCCAAATTTTCAACAGTAGTAAAAGGTTTCTTGACATAGAGTAGCAAGATTTGATTTATTAAGCCATGATTTTGTTTCAAAAGTATCTGACTAATTTAAATACCTTCAGACACTTCCAATTTTTATTTTCCTTCACTTTGAAATAGGTTTCTCCATGATTTTGATATATAAATTGATAAAGCTTTTCAGGAAAGTAGCAGTTTCTACTGTAGATTTTTCAAACAATGGTCTTTTAAAAACAGCTACCTTTTTATGCTAGGGCATTTTACACAAAGATGGCACCCTTTCTCTCTTTCAAACATCATACAAAAAAACCACTAAACAAAGATGGCCATAATAGACTAATAGACTCAGAACAGAAAGACTCCCCTGAGCAGAAGGAAACCCACTCCCCTGAGCAGAAGGAAATCATCTCAATGCAACAACCTGGGAAAATTTTAGGTAGCATGTTACAGCTCAGAAGGACACAAAAATCAAAATCAATATAGAGGTTTGTGAAAAACACAAGTGACAAGTAATATCTGGGGGTAACCTGTCCAAAAATTAGCTATGTCACAATGTGAACAAATGTTGATCATTACAGTACACACACAGAAGCAGTCTAACCAGTCTTCTGGCCTAATATTGCCACCTTTCATTTTGCACATACACATTTAGAATGTTGATTAAAAATTAAAACGCACTACATTTGTAATAATTTATAACATATTTTATACTTCTACAGGGAAAAACTAGAGTTATTTTCAAAAGTTTTACTTGTTCTTTTAACCTTTGTAGACGCTTGTTATAATATTAGATTCAACTTCGTAGTTCAGTTAGCAGCTCATTTGTATCTCTCCAGAAATTTCTATTCAGCTAATAAATGATACAACTAAAAGATACCTGTGTGGGGAATAAGCACAAATAGAATGCTAGGAAGGTGCATTTATGGTATCAACAAAAGGGCAATAGTACTGAGGAAAATTTAAGTTTCTTCAAACTCGATTTCAACTCTCAATGGGAAGCCATAAAAGGGAGCACATAATCTCAGCAGCAACACAATGGAAGCTTTTTTATTATTTTTTTTTCCTTTAGATTGGATGGTCTTCAAATAAGGTCTATCTGGTAGTATCACAATTCAAAAAGGAAGAGGACATCAGTTTCAGATGTTTATTGTACATGAAAGTTAACTTGTTTAGAATTACTACAATTAATTTAATTTGGTTGATTTGATATTGCTGTTGAAAAAAAAAAAACAACTAGCAGCCTTTCACATTGCTTGCAATTAAAAGTATTATGTTAACTTGTACCAAAATAGTAGGTTAAAATTAACTGATTGTATGGATTTTACTTTCCATACATAAAATAGTATTACAGTAAAGGAGATATTACATAGCAGTAGATGAACATGATTTTGAAATCATACATTGTCATGATTTGTAAAATAGAAACTAGTCCAAGTCATGGCAAACATTTTACTATAAATTACTTCACTTTACGATATTCTGTTAATTTTTACTTCACTGTTACTATTCTTATGAAAAAAAAATTCACTTATGTAGATCGCAGAACAGTTTTGGTTTGAAGGAACCCTTAAAAGCCATCCAGTCTAAACCTCTCAAAAAGCAGGGACAGTTTCAGCTAGGTAAGATTGCTCAGAGCCTCTCACAGTTCTATAAGGTAACCCTAAATTTTAATTACCCTGCAGATGCTTGGGAAATACTTTGTGTTCAGCATATTTACAAGCCTACTTGACCAATAAATATTATATCTTCTATGTAGTAAAAAACACTGATAATTTTCTGAATTTCTACAACTATGACCACTAATGCAAATCAGTGCTGCCACATCTAAATGTATCAGTGCATTTTTTTGTTACTGGTTTCCAGTTAAAAAACATTAAAACAGTTGGAGCATCACTATTTCTTGACTCTCTGATTTTAAGTGAGAAGCACTCAAAATCCCCGCCAAGGAATCCTGCTCTTCCAGAGAGAGACACTGCATCAACTAAAACTGAACAAATACCTTATAAAATCTGTTCCTTAAAAAAAAAAATTAAAATCTAAAATATGCAAAACATCTACTGTTGTATTAGTTCAAATAATCTCACATACCTGAGGGAGAATTATGAGCTGAAGCCAAAGATTTGGACTTTGAATCTGAAAGTCGTGAAATGCTATTTGCTCGAGTTCTAGCAGAAACTTTACTGCTATCTCCTGCTGAGGTCAACCTTGCAACACTTCTGATAACAGCTTCTGGGGTACGAGATGAGGCAGTGCTTCTAGTTATTGTTGCTTCAGAATCACTACGTGCCGATAAAGAGCCAAGTCTATTTCTGCGAGGTTGAGCAAGTAAGTCTATTCTGGAAATACTTCTCCTTCCTGATGGAGGTTTTGATGTAGAACTTGTAGTGGACACTTCGGAAGCCACTGAAGCCCTATCAGCATCAGCAAGTTCACTATCTGAGGCTTCACCAAGCCGTGCTCTGCGCAAGAGAGAAGTCCTGGTAGGACGAGGTCTTGGAAGAGTGGTAGATTTACTAGATTGCCCAAGCGCAACAGGAGAGGTTTTGGATTTTGATGACCTCCCTTCCATTTTGGAATGCAGGAGTTCATCTGCTGAGGCAAAAGGAACTCTTCCATGTGATTTGCCAGAGTAGGTCTCCTGGTCAGATGATAAGATATCAGAGATGGCAGAATGAGGTACACTAGATGTTTGGTCATCATCTGTCAAATCCACTGATGGTTGTCTCATTCTTCCACTGGATTGCACAGTTTTGCGAGTTTCAGCTCTAGAACCACCATCTGAAGATCGACTTTTAGTTTTCTTTTCCATCTTTTCTCTGGCACTTGTTGCAGAAGATTTTAAAACATCTTTTGAAGGGGAACCAGAGGAGCATCGATCTTTATATAGGGTTGTAAAGCTCTTCCGCTTCTGTGTGGATTTTCTTTCAGTGTCACCAGTAACAAGGCTGATTGTGCTAGCTGTATCTACATCAGATTCTGGTGATATGGAATTATCTCTGTTATAGCTAGGAGTGTCAGTACCTTCATCAGTTTTATTTTCTTCACGCAATTTAGCTTCAAGAAAAGCCATTACAGCTTCTGTGTCTTTTAAAATGAGTGTTGTATCTAGACTGGAATCAGTGTCCATCGAATCACTTCTGTCACGTAACCTGTTGACAGGTGCTAAAGGGGCAACAGATCCACTGTGCTTATTAATGTGAGGAATAAGTTCTATAGGTATATTTGTGCTAGGCTTATCTATAGTAAAGCTCCCTTGCCTCACTAATGGTTTTGAAGATTCCTTTTTTTCTCCACCAGATGCTTTGGGACCTTGTCCTTTAATAGTTTCCTCATTTCTTCTTCTTTTTACCTCACTCTGTGACAACTTCATTTCTGCTTTATCTGTAACATATACAGGAGCTTTGTCTTGAATATCTGAAGTTTTGGGTGATGTAGCAATCTCTTCCCTACCCTTATCAACATGGTTTGCAGCAAGTTTTGTAGAGGATAGTTTTGTTGGTGTCCATTGTCCTTGCTCCCTTCTTTCTTGTTGCTGAATTTTTGCTAAAGCTTGTTTCACCACGGAAGTTTCTATAACAATTTCAGCCCTCTCTTTACTGGAAGAGCTAGGGAAAGAAAATTTGTCCCCAGGAGCTTTGGGTGAAAGACCATTCATTGCTCTGCTTGATTTAACTATAGTTCTGCTGTCAACATCTGAGGCACGAGTTGGAGTTTCTTTCTCCTGAAGTTCAGTGTCTTGCTTTTCACCTATTTCTGATCTCTGATGAGATGTAGTTTTTGCTTTTGAGCTTTCATTCATTTTCTCCTCTTTAGGAAGCTGTGGAAGTGTCCTTCTCCTTCTCTCACCTTGGCTAGTCATAGAAGCAGCTGAACCAGTGATGTCCGTATCTAAACATGAAAAGAAAAAATTGATCAGTTTTATCTACAATCTCAGGGAAGTAAAACAATAACAGGCAATTTTTCTCCTGCAGAAGCCTGCTGGCCAGGCAGAGTGCCTGGACAGATTTGCACTCCAAGCAGATATAGAATCACTGAGTTCCACTCTGAAAGCAGCAAAGACTCGGTTTTATCTGTTAAAACTGCAGTCTTCTGAATCTCTTATAGCTCAAAAACACAGTTTGCTTTGAAATTGTAACAGACACCAGAATTCTTGTGAATCACTTGCAAATACAACTTCTGGGGAGAAAAAAACACTGAAAAAAATACAAACTAAAAAGATGCTCCAATCTGCAGAAAAAATTATCCTACTCAAACATGTCTAACAAGAAGTTATCGGACATGTTCCATAGATAGTAGAATACCTTCACAAGTGGTTAACACAGGAAAGCATTTCTACTTCTAAAACACTATTTCCCCCCTAATTGAAAATCTTTTAAACTTTATTTTGATGCTGAAAATCTCAAAGTCAGTCAGATTAAGAGGAAATGCTGAACTTCAGGACAAAAGCATTTCTCTAGTTGTAGACTGATAATTAGGAACTACTTGACCATCTAGGATTCATTGTAGTTACTAGTCAAATTTGTAATGAAAAGCCGCCTTAATTTCTCCTCAATGGACAAGTATCAGCAGAAAAAACAGAGAAGAATGTTGTACTAAATAATTTCCTCTACAGTGAAATCATGAGACAGAAAACAACAGATAAGTAAGGAAGGAAAAGCAAATCCTTTGCAATCAACAGCACAGATCTTAAAGAATAAATAATTTAAAATAAGAAATGTAAATAGTTTAACTAAAGAGAGAGACATAGATAGCATGAACACCTGTCACTCACAAGAAAGTGAAATAATGTTACTCCTTGCTGAGGAGAAGATACCTATGGTTTTCATGAAACATAGTGTTTCCAAGATAAGTAAGCCTGCTATGTTTCAGATGAATTATGACAGAATAATAAAGTCTCAGGTTAGACTACTGAAGTCCACTTTGGGGCCAGTATCAAGATTTAAGGAAAGAAACTATGCAGACTAACTGCTATGGAATTCAAGTGTAAGTTCCTTTAATATTATACAGCTTACATATTGTTTTTGTTTTAGTAATATACAGTTCAATATTGGCACTTGTCGATCAAGCCAAATAACACTACTATCTGGCTCATTTTTATGTTGTTTCATAACAACACAGAATAATTTCAAGCGAAAATGTGGAAGCAGGATGAGTAAAAAAGCTAATTGGGTAGATACATGATCAATCTTTTTTCCCCCATCAAAGGTTTCTTCAGCAGAAATTATGACAAGAAGAAAAGCTTTTAATACCATTTTCTAATGGAGCAGGCATAGATGACTCCAATCTGATGTCATCTTGGTCATGACGTGTGTGATTAGCAGCCAAACTGGCCCACTGTGATACCCAACGTTTACCTCCAGGGGCAGGAGAACCTTCCTAGAGAAATAAAAAGGCAGAAGAAAGATTGCAACTGTTTGATAAAAAGCATGTCCTTTTCCCACTTCTTTTCTCGAATAGCCATGTCAGACACTATTTGCCTATAGGAAGCTGAAAAAGGATTTTACCTCAATAAATTTTAGAGTTAGCACCTCTATGGCAAATGAACAAACAAAATCTGTACAGCTGCAGAATCAGTACAGAATAAACTGCATTTCCTACTGCAAAGAACTTTTAAGCCTCACAACCTATTCAATGGGACAGTTTTAAAACTGAGTTAATTGCATTTTGCAGCTCATCAAAAAGAGCAGAAAAACAACCAAGAGGCATAGTGTTTGTGTTCAAAAAGTAAAGGAAGTAAAGAAAGCGACATTTTACCAGTACAGAAAACCCTCTTGTCCAGGTGAAATATTGTATTTACTTCATTACAGAAAGACTACCTGGAGAACTGAAAGAGTAGGACAACTTATGATGGAAAAGAAAGGAAGATCAGATTAATTGTTTGGACTAAGCAGAAAAAGAGGCAAGATTAGATTAAACTATCCTAGTGGGTAACAGTGAAGCTGATGCAACCACTATATGATAATTTTTTTGACTCAGAAAAGAATTGACAGTAAGGCTTTAGAAACCTTGAAAATTTCTGAAGTGTAATTAAAGCAAATGTAAAATTAACCAATCTTCTCTTGTTATAGTGTCTTAAGTATTTTTAAATAAAAATCTGATTTCTAAATGTGTGATATTACTGTTTTATCCAATATATTACAGCTTCTCTTGCTCATATCTCCCACAAAAAGGCAGTGTGCACGTGCACACAAACATAGAGGCTGTAAACTATCAAAGGCTTTATAGAAGTTTACCTGTTCTAATCTATGGAACTCAAAAGGCAAAGCACTGTAAAAAACAGAAGTCATTGACTACAGTTTCCAGTGAGTTACACAGCCAATTCAAACAAGAAATTACACTTCAAGATGAACAAAAGAGGTTGAAAGGACAAGGAGATCTTCATGTGCTATTTCAAAAGTTATCTTAAACTCTACTGCCAGTTAAAATCCTGGCACTTCTATTCAAATTGCAGATTTTTGCCTAGTGTCTTGGCTACACTCAGATTCTAGTCTAACCAGGAAAGAATTCCATAAATTTTACAAAATTTATTTAGCAGAAATGGAGAGTTGAGCAATGACATCTAATACATGATGGCTTTTTTCAAATTACTTAAAACATTTGAGAAGACTTGAATTTATGATTTTGAATGATTTAAAAACCTAATTAATACAAACAAGCACAACATCACTAATCTCTTGCACAATATTATGAATGTAGTGAGCCACAAAAAACATGTTCGAACTATTATACAATTTTCCAAATTGTGAATTCATTTCTTAGAATCAAAATGGTATAAAATTCAAGACTAATTTCCAAAGGATGGCAGCTCAATTTTATGTTATTTATGTGCATTCCTGAATATAATAGAAGGAAAAGCATGCCAGAGAAAGTATTTCAAGAATAACATTCAAAAATGTGCAGCTTTTATCCATCAACAACTACTGCTGAAGTCTCATTTTCCTTTCATATTTCTAAAATTTCTTCTCTGTTTTCCATGCATACTATTGAACTTTCATCTTTAGCAAAACAACTAATTACAGCCTAACTCACATATGATAGATGTCCTAATGATCTTTGCTACAGAAAACTCTCACTATTTCCTTTTGTACTACCATCTAACCAATTTCACAGATATAGGTATGATATGTATTGGAAACCTTAATTCCACTTCACAGCAGAGAACTATATTAAGACTTTGCAAATTAAATGTAGAAATGCAACATGATAAATTACTTTTCT
Organism: Turnix velox; assembly: GCA_013400935.1. NCBI lineage: Eukaryota > Metazoa > Chordata > Aves > Charadriiformes > Turnicidae > Turnix > Turnix velox. The sequence goes on along the minus strand of VZTY01009324.1, from coordinate 58,480 downwards.
CTGAAAACAAAAATGCTGCTGAAAGTAGTAAAGCCATTTTCTGCATAGTACTAGACGTAAATTTGTGTTTTGCCAACTTGCTATGTATACACACACAAACAATAAAGCTATGAGAAGTAGTTTCTTTTGATGGTAATTAAAGTACATGCAAAAGGCAAACTAAACTAGAGTATCCAGAAACGCACCAATGGATTTCTAGGAACATAATAATCTGAGCAGACTTCTTTGTACATTATCTAGTGTTGTGTTCTTAAACAACGGTCACAATTGGTATTTCAGGGGAAGTCTGACCAACTCATTCTACCATAGTGGCAGTACTTCCCTCTTTTACTGATGACACATCTTGCATGTATCCAGGGGCCCTATTTGCCTTTTCACAGCTATGACATATGACATCACTGATATACTCATTCTATGTTTCACTATAGCAGCTAAATTCAAACAAAACTAAGTATCAGACTTGAGACAGAATAATTTGCTCTAGAGAACGACAGTGTAATTAGAGAGAACAAGGAAAAGCAAACATAGTCCCTAAATGCACACTGCAGTTCTCCACTTCTAAGAAGGAATATAGCAAATATTTACCGGAATGCAGCTATTCAGTATTCCGAATGTCAGCATATTATTTATTTTCAGTGGGAAAAACATGACAAGGGAATTCAAAGTAGAAAAAAAGAATCTTGTAGTCAATGGCACTGATATAACTTGCAGACGCAAAACTGTTCTGCAGTCTTAACTAAAAGACAAAAAACCCCACCACAAGCTAAACAAACATGTCCTTAAGATGCTCATCAAAGTCAATGTAGATAACTATTTATTATTTAAGAACTGTGGTTACCATAGGTAACTGGCCAGTGAAAACCAAACAGAAGCTGGATGGATAAATCATAACCCAAATATCAGCATCATTTGTATTAATAAAGCTCCCATAGTAGGAATAACTAAAAATAATAATAACAACAAAAATAATAATACTGTCTTTGTTCTGTATCTTATTTAGTAGCTTCTCAATACCTGAAGGGGGCATACAGAAATGCAGAGGTAGGACTTTTTAATAGGATATGTGATGGAAGGACTAAGAATAATGGATGCAAATTGGAAGAGGGTAGATTCAGGCTAGATATAAGAAAGAAATTCTTTAGGGTGAGGGTGCTGAAACACAGGAAGAGGCTGCCCAGAGAGGTTGTGGATGTCCCCTCCCTGAAGATGTTTAAGGCCAGGCTGGACAACGCACTAAGTAACCTGATCTAGGGGGAGGTGTCTATGGCAGAGGAGTTGGAAATAGATGACCTTTCAGGTCCCTTCCAACTCAAACCATTCTATGCTTCTATGATTTAACTTTTGTTCTTAAATCACACTTACCTTGGTTGGCAAATGGCAACTTATAATACAGAACATAAAACCATTTAAATACTTCAAACAGACAGATTCAGTATTTTTGCTGCCTATCTGTAATCCCTGATAAACCAAGAAACAGTGCATGTAGGCTCAATCCAATTGTCCCAGACACTCACTCCCTATTTTATTTAGGCTCATGACATACACTAGTCCAAAGTACAAAAGCTTCTCACAGGAAAAGCTGAGTATTTAAAAGAAAAGAAGTACTTAGGTCCTTTCCAAGCACAATTCACAAACACTGTAAAGGTAAATATAATTTCAAAATAATCTTTTAACCTCAGAATTATTTTCATAATTTCCCAAGGCACCTCACCCATATTCCTGAATTGAAGTCTCTTAAATACTTATTCTCAGATTTTTCTGTGTCAATCATGTTCTGGATTCAACTTATTCTGCTAAATCCTCTATAGATACACCTGTGACAAGCAGCTAGAACAAGGTCCACCCACAATTTGATGAAAGCCTGGAACACTGAGCTGCACTAAGATTATTTAGCCAAAATCCTCACTAAGGTTTATTAATTTCATATCTGCAGCTAACTAATGCAGTAAGTCTTCCCAAAACCATAAGAAATTTGTATATAATGTATCTTTATAGTCCTACACACCTTACAAATTTAACACATTTGCCTAATGGTAAAACATTTACCATTTTCCTAATGGTAAAACAAACTGAACTTCAGTTTTGGACTGTGAAAAACTTTCCTTTTTTCTCTCCTATTATGCCTCATAATTACCTTACATATTAAGGTTATGCCAAATAACTCATTCCCTTCTCCATATATGAAGACGTATTTATTCAGTAAAGTGTCCACAGCAATAAAAAAGCATCATTCACTGTATTATCAACCTAAACCAAAGTGAGTTTTAGTATGCTACTGCTAGAATGATTCTTAAACCTGCCAAAGGCTGAGTCTTCTAAAATCAAATGCTATTATTGGTAAAACAAGACACTTGTTTTACTCAATTATGTTCATAATATGAATATCTTTTTTGGCTTATGACAGAAATGGAAAAACATAAATAATTTTATCAGTCTTGAAAACCAGTACAGGACAAACAAGCTGAATGCTTCAAAAAGTATGGAAAAGAAGAGAAAGAAAACCTGTGAGTATAGATTTAGGGAAAGAGAAAAGGTAAAGTTTGCCACATTCTGCCATGTGATACACCCATACTACATGCCAATAATTTGCTTGAAGCAGTAACCTTAGAGAAAATATTCAAAGGTACTAAGCTAGATACAGTAACATACTTAGCTTATCAAGACTGCACAGTAGCTAAAATACAACGACAAACCACACCTTCTTTAGAAGAGATTGCTACATTCTAAACCCAATGTATTTCCATGGCAGGCACACAACCTCACGCTTGTTAGTTCTTAATATATTCCGTAAAATTTGATTATTTAGAAAGTTCTGCAGTGTACAGGACGATACTTCAGAAAGTTTGCTATGGCAAATAGACAGCAGTAAGTATGGTGTGCTCTGTGACTGTTACCAGATTAAGTCTGCTCCAGTGAAAGCTCATTCTTAACACATTTCAAGTTATAGTTTATCCATCACAACACTATCAGAATGTTTCCCAAGATTATGATATGGAAGACGATTAGCTTGTGTGCATATTCTGAGACAGATATAAAGAACAGGCCTTTTCCTTTGCCTAATCTTTCACCAACTGATAATACTGCAATTAACATAAGAGACTTGTCATAAGTGACATCTCACTTGAAAACTCAAACCCTAAATGCAAAAATCTGGATCTGGAAAAAATTTAAAATGTATTATCAACCATTTTTTTCCTAGCTGACTTTGTATCTCACATTAAATGCATAGACTTTATTTCTGAATTTGAATATAGTGGATTTGGGCTATAAAACATCAGTTTTTCACTCAGTTCTGCTGCATAACTTAGAAGAAGTATATATTATGCAAATGTATGCTGCAAATATGAAGCTGCAAGGAAGCTCCTGCTACATTTCCAACACCGCTCTTAGTGCACTTCGAAAGATAGAGAAGTTTAAAACCCCTTCACAATGTAACATGACTGTCTCCAACAGAGAAGCTTTGACAATGAAATAAAGGCCAAGAAAAATAAAATATTTATAGATCTGAGCTAATGTTTTCTAGGCAAGATTTTGTTTGGTATATAACACTTACTGGTAAGTTATTAGTGCTCTCTCTTATTGGAAGAAAAAAGAAGACCATCAAAAATTAAATTCTACCTCCGTGTCAAGAAATCCAGTTGTACTCAGTGGTCTTTTTTCTTCCAGCACTACTGTAGCAGAACTTATAGCCCAATCTTTTACTAAATCTTTCTGGTTCTCGTTGATTACAGGCCTATTATAATCCTGGCTGTCATCCACTCCAAATACCTGAAAATGAAACAAACCATTACAGACATTAACCCAATACCATCCTGATACAATGTCCAATGTTAATGAATGGATGGTGGCATGCTGGATAAGTCAGTTTAAAGAATTTTTATTGTGTTATGCTTATCTTTCACCTCGGTGAAATCTAAAATTACATAGAAGAAACAGCTACAGGAGTTTAAAATATGCAGAAGTCTATGTCAACACAGTGAAAAATGAAGGATTTACTAGTTGCAATGGTCTGATATGAAAAAAATGACACTTTGATGAAAAACAAAAGGTAAGGACAAAATAACTTAAAAATCATTACATTTACAGTCCATTTCTCAATTAAGGCAAAAAATGGAATCGCCAGTTTTTAGATGCTTACTATTATCTAGTGAAAACAATAAACACAAATGCTTACATCTGCTACTAATACGTCTTTTGACCTATTTCCTTAATACAAACAAAAGTTCAGTTTTTCATTTGTTAGGATATAACAGATGATTAAGTCCACCAGTTCTCACAAACGCAGACACATCTCATTCAAGTTGTGACTTGCCATGTTTCTTTTACTGCACTGCTTCCTGCTGGTACTTACATTCATCTTTTCCACCTATGAGAACAGTTTTCCTATGACATTTAAAAATCATTGCTTGGAGAAAAACAAAACATTTTAATACCAAGGAAATTTAATAATAAAGACTTAAAGAGAGACAGTATATTGTCTATCAAATTTCTCATGAGTCACAGATACTGAGAAATCTGGATTGCTTTCATAATTACTTAAACTTCAAAGACATTTTAGAGAATACTTCATATCTTAGAAACATAATGTATAAATTTCTGCCTAAGAAATAAATGCACTAATTTACTACTAAAGACTCAGACATAAAAACATTACAGAATTACAATGCAAGAACATTAACTGCCAATATGCTACTGATAACATCAAAAATAGTTAGTCTTAGCAAACTACAAATAATAACCTTGATGGGTGTTATTCTCTTGTACAGGACATCACCAGGGCAAAAGAGAAAAAGATGTAAACTATTTTGTTCCCCCAAGCTGTTCGGTAATTCATTTTCGCATAGCAAGGCTAGAAAAGTGGTTTATTACCATTTCGAACAAAGCTAGTGTATTTAATGAGGATTCACCACTAGATGGCCACAAACCATGATTTTTAGTGACCAAAAAGCAGACGAAGAAAAAAAATGTATTAGGCACAATGCCACTCAGCTGCTGCTTGTGCTCTTCTAAGCGTGCACAGGACATTACCATTGCACTTTGTACATTGATAACTGAGGAAGGCTTTACAACTACACTAGATTTGTATTTTGCTCTCATAAGAGCAGGCTGTCTCCTGCCATTCTAAAATTCAGGCAATTGCTCCTCAATTTTCAAGTAATACCACAAGTTGCTTAAGAGTATTTAATAAATAACTTCTTCTTTTTAAAAGACTGTAGTTCCTTTCTGTGAAGCCTGTCTTTGTCAGAGTGGCAGTAATAGCTTTAAATGGAAACTACCATCTGTGTTTTGATTAACTGTGTTTTGGAGAAATAAAACATGAAGACAGGTTTCAAGATACAGGTTGGGACATGCTGAGATGTTTGAAGAATGCCTTTTTCTGCTTCATTTTTGATAAATGAGGTAAAAAGAGTCTATGCATTCTCTGATTTTCCTATCTCAAAGCACAAATATCCACAGAGCTGTCAATGAGAAAAGACAGCTCCTAAATACTTTACACGTTTTTTATATCACTGTAAATAGTAAGAACTTTCCCCATATCATGATCTTGTTTTGTTTGGAGAGGTTCTAAGGAACAGGGAGCAATATGTTTATTTTTTAACTGAGGTAGTTGTATGCACCATGAAGAAAACAATTCCTGGACATCTTTTCAAAAACAAAAACCAAAAATCCTGCCAAACAGATATCAATGCTGATTTTTAAAGAGATGACATTTAAAAATGAAACACAGAGAAAGAAAATCTCAGGCTACCACCTTCCCATAAACAACCATTCTGTAAAGTCAAAGTTTTCTGCCTTGCTCTGTCCTGTGTTTTATTGGTATTGATCTATATTTTAGCAGAAAGAGGATTTCACACTAAATTCTTCAAATCCATAATAATTTTCACAGAATCTGCAAAATCTGACTGGCAGGGAAAAGAATCTAGGCACAGCACCAAACTATACATTTACATGGGGTTCCTGCAGGGTCTCTGTCACACAGCTGTAACAATAGCTTAGCCAGGAACATCATATAACTCTATTGATGGTATTTAGAATCATAGAATCATAGAATAGTTTGGGTTGGAAGGGACCTTAAAGATCATCGAGTTCCAACCCCCCTGCCATAGGCAGGGACACCTCCCACTAGACCAGGCTGCCCAGTGCCCTGTCCAGCCTAGTCTTGAACACCTCCAGAGAGGGGGCATCCACAACCGCCCTGGGCAACCTGTTCCAGTATNTTTCTGTAGGACCCCCTCAGGTATTGATAAGTTACTATGAGGTCCCCTCTGAGCCTTCTCTTCTCTATGCTGAACAACCCCAACTCCTTCAGCCTGTCCTCATAGGGCAGTTGCTAACAACTACTTCATGATGGTGAAGCATGAAGAGATTTCCGTTGCAAATCAGGGCAATCTGAATGGCAAGGCAGTGACCACAACATTGCTTTAGCCTCTTTTATGAATGCAGTCAACATAATTTTGTTTAATCGGCAATCCATTTAACCTCTTTAGCAAATTGATTAACAGGTGATAGACAGACTATCTAGTTCTGGTTCCCTGAATACATGAGACATTGCCTAACTGCATGGAGCTTAACAGGGGCCATCAAGAGGGTCAAACACTTTGCTTGTGGAGAGGGTCTAGGGAAGATTGCTTGATCAGTTTGGAGAAGGGAAGGCTCTAGAATCAGTCTTGAGAAAGTCCAAAGGGAAATGCAATAATTGCAGAACTGCTAGCATTGTGACTGACATGTAATGAAATCTCCTAAATAAACAGGGATAAAGGGAGTTTGTGGAAAATACTTCACAGTTTTAAAGCTCTCCAAAGTCTCCCCCTGTAATACTCTATCACTGCAGTTCCACAAGTAAAACAAAGGGACAAACCAGCACACCAGTCCCATGCAAGATGCTATTACTTGCAGGAATGCAAAAGAAGAGAGGCAATGTACAAAAAAACTGATGGCAAAACAACTGCACCTTGATGTAGATATTAATGAATCCCAACACTTTATCTCAGTAACAGTTTTTCCAATACTGTAACTGAGAATATAACTTTAAATAAGCAAGTATTAAAAAAAAATTCTTTATCCGATAACAAACAAGAATCTACAAAATCTGTCACATAAAGCAGGCAAGTCAGGATCACTGCAAAAAGTACTGTCATATTGTATCATATTACAGCAAGAATTACAGGACCAAGCCAGAGCACGACTTGTTCTTTTCTGCAAGGGCTAATTTTGTAGAACTAAGGGTAATCTGCTTTGGCAGGCCATACACATTTCCCTGTGAAAACAGCTCATGACTCAGAGCACACCTGCTTGTCACAATAGCTTAAACACAGTTTTAACACAAGCTCGCCTTAGTGGCTGTGAATTATTCTTGTTCACTCTGCTTTTCCCCTCCCCTGGCCCTGAACACATAAATGACTATCTTTTGTACCACAAATGAACTTTACTAGAAGTCAGTATGATGACTTCAGTTATCAAAAGCAATGATTCTTTAAAACCACAGAGAGCTTTTTACTGTTGACATTTGATAGAGATTTTAGAAATTAAAATAAAAACTATTGGGAAAAATTAATAGCAACAGGAACCATTTCTCAGAAACAAAAGGGAGAAAATGGGTTTGCTAAATAAAAAACTGACCAAACCCCTTGCACTATAAGGACCAGTTTTAATTAAAAAATTTCAGAATATATTTTTCTAAAAAAACTTGAAGATCTTAAAAAAAAAAGTTTTTCATTGATACATGGCTCCACGTTTTATAAGCAAACCATGAAGTGCACTGTACACTATTTATAATGATAGAAATAATCTGAATTAATCTATAATTTTCACAGATCTGGGCTAATATATACTAATACAACAAAGTAATAAAATATCTACTAATAATTTTGTCATTCTGACTTTCAAAAAACTTAGAATAATACTAATCTTTAACTTGTCAGGCCACAACTCTTCACCAAGTAGTTTTTTTACACTTAATACAAATTCAAAAATTAAAGTATGCAGTCCTTGAAGAATGCAATAGCATAATATGGTATGAAGAGACAGACCCTGTGAACAAAGAGAGTAAGAGAGTAAGGAGATCCCATTTTTTTAATAATCATCACAAACAGTAAATTGTGGAAAAATAAAATAGAAAACCTGGCGTCTACATGAACACCAGCAGAGCCTTACCACCAAAATGGTTGGATGTAAAAGAAAAACAAAATTGCCCCATTTATTTGGTTTTTCTGTGTTAAAATTAACAATGAAAATACATTCTAAATCAAATAGAAATCCTGAATTTGTTTTATTTTGTGCTTATCCATCAGCTGCAACAAAAAGGGTATTATTCTGCTGGAAGGAATTGTGGATTTCTGAAACTATTTGAGTAGAGTCTATTGACATTTGAACACCTGGATATAGAAATATTGTTGACTAATGAAAGGACTTTTGAGAAGCAAAGTTTATTTCTATATTCAATTGCTATTTATCCATAAAGAACATTAAGACACAACCATACACTAATAATCTAGACAACAGGCAAAAAGATCTCAAATGTTTATGACAAAACCCACCAATCTGCTTTATATTTTGTAAACTAAAGGTAACTAAATGGAAGTAAACTTTGTGACAGATTAGGGAAATATGATACATTTCCACAACAGTAACACTGTCGGTATTCTCTCCATTGGTTTATATGTGAAAACCAATAGGATCTGGAAGAAAGGTTAACACTGTTAAATCACTAAGAAATAAGTCAGAAGTTCCAGAAGATGTGTTATGGAGAAATTTTCAGTAATACAAGACAGAGATCGTGTGTATGGGTTTGTGTCACCTGTGCATAGCTGGATCCAGTACAAGCACAAAAACACTGTATATATAGCATTCTCACCAGTTGATTGACTAATAAGAGAAGGCAATTACAGTAGGTGAACAGCATTATAATTAAATAATAATAACTGTCCCTACAATGGGAGGTCTTTCCAACCAGAAATACCATGAAATTAAATTTAAGCAAAAACAAACAAAAAAAACCCTAAGCCATACACATTTTTCTTTTATGATAGGTTCATGTTTTGATATCTGTCGTCAAAATGTACATGTATATATATTTTAAAGCAGAAACAAATATGAAACCTTATGAGGACTGCACCTTTGTCTCAGCCTAACAATGTAGCAAGAGATTCTTCCGATAATCTCTCAAAAAAATCTGATGTTCTTGTTCAGTTTTCTACTTATCATTTAACGTTAAAAGTTTTTTATTTAGTTGTTCTCCAAAATGTTTTGCTTTGTTCTGAAAGATATGATTAGAATTGATGTGTCATAAACAACCCTGGTGTCATAAACAAAGCTGGTCACAAGACAGTGATATTTACTTTCTCTGGCAATATATTTAAGGTGTATAAGTCAAATAGAATTAAAAACACAGAAAAAAGAATTACTAGTATTCCTAGTAATAGAGAATAATAATACAATAAATAAATAGTAACCAATTACATCAGCTCCTATCATGATTTAAGCACAGAGAACTTACAATACAATCAACCCAAGTGATGAACTGACATAGAAAAGACACAGGAATAACCTTGGGAGGATTCCAGGTGTGTGTACGTCATTTTTTTCATCTTTACAATGAAGACTATATGCTTACTATTTTCATAGTGTACTTGATTAATTCACCCTAAAATAAAATCTGGTTTTTTTAGCCTTGCAGATTTTTCAACGATTTAACAGATTTCTCTTTTCCTATTCAGTTCAGCATCTGCGGGCTTTTATATAAACAGCCCATCACCTTGCCTGTCACATCTTGATATCCCAACTGATTTTAATTTCATTGATTCAGCAAATTATCTACACACTGAAAATGGTGAAATATACAAACCTCAAAGGAATAGTTCATTTTAGGTAAGTGACAGACACTGATTACAAGACAGTTATCACTGAAGACAAATGGTTCTCTCTCTCTCTCTCAGAGAAAACTATCTCACACTTAAAACCTTTTCTCTGATACTTAGAAAATGTCTCCCTCTTTACTTTGGATTATTTTTATCTTTCTCACATTCTCTTTTCAAATGCCAAGCTTTAAAACATTAAACTAGAAAAGAATATGTTGCCTGTTATTCCACTGCAGAGATCATACTTCTTCCTACAGACTTAAAGACTAGGAGCAGAAAAAATTATACTTGCCAATTAAGTCAAATCATGATACTGAAAAAGCAGGAAAGCACTGTTTGAATTTTAAAAATCATTTCACATAAACATCTATTTTCCTTGAGTTTATTTCCTAGGAGCTTTAGTAAAAGGCTACATTGATAAAAACGGGTACTTCTTAAGAAAACTCTATTAACTAAATATGAAGGTGTTTCACCTTTTTCAAATTATATATTTTTTCCCATTTTTTTCCTGTGAATTTTGATCTTCTGCAGACCCAACTTGGATTCACAACTCAGAGAAGCACTATTAATCATGCCTTGATTTTTGACAAGTTAATGCTGCTTTTGCATTTGTGGTTTGCTCTTAGGTTTCTTTCAGAGAAAAGAGTGGACCCTGCTGGAATAACTCATTCATTTCCCAAATGAATGAGTCACACTGAAAGTAATTACAGGATATCTTGGTCATTTTCACCCAGTCTTCCCATAAAAGAAAAAAATTACCCAAGCTTGTTTTATTCCATAGGAAATTCTTCAGGCAAATCAGATATTGAACTCAACACCATTCTAGTGTAAATTGCTGCTGGCAAGACTGCATTATTTGTGCAAATGTTTTAGAAAGTTACCCTTGCTCTTTGTTGTGCTTTTTCACTCCAATCTCAACAAATGCAACTCTTGAGATTCAGTTTACCTTTCAACTATTAAATGAGACTCAACTGAGCAGGCATTGTAACTGTTGAGAAAAAGGACTGACCTGACAACAAAGAAAGAGAGGTTATTTCGGAATTACTGCTAAAATGTACACCAATAATTATCTTAAACCTTCAGTAAAGCAGTAGAGCAGTAAAAAGGCAAATAAAAATCCTAAATGCATCTTCAACAAAGAAACAAATGTCACACCATTAGCAATTTAAAACAGGAGGGAAGCAAAACTGAGCTCAGCTGGAAGAAACTTTGGCTTCTGTTTCGTTTTGATATTCTTCACTGGCTGTTTTTCTGCACTTCATCAAAATAATCTCACATTTCTTTCACATTACCAAATCAAGTAAGAATTGTGCAGCAGGACTCTTTGAACTGGGTGTAAAATATGCTGTTCATAATGCTTCAGTAAAGAGACTAAGTGAAAAGACACTAACTGAAAAGATGCAGAAGACCTCAAAAAAACCTCATCACTGCTTTATCTCCTAGTAAATCTTTAATTTCTACTGGTGATATTTTTAAGGTTGGCTTTTAAGCTTTCCATAAAACCCTAAGAATATTAACCAGTTCTTTACTACCATCCATAACACTTACATTCATCTCCTGTTCTGTTTAAACTCCCCTATCACAAGAAACTGATTATCCAGAACAGATATTAAAGACCACAAATAATTTGAAATCTTATTTAACATTAGACATAATTAACATTCTTATAAAGTAGATAGATTTAGATATACTTAGCAAAAACAGGACTTACAAATTTTCAGTTGCACTTTAATTGAAAATTTATAATAAGAATTCAATGTAGATATTTGCAGTCACTATGTCAAATCAATTACATTCTTTGATAATCTCTTGCTTAATTTGGAATGGTTTTAGTTCTGAAAAATTCTTTGAATACTGGCTCAAAGAAGTTGAAAGTCCCTCCAGAATCCATAAGGAAAGAAATTATTATCTTTATGATTTTATTTTTAGTTGATAATTTTAATCCCCCCACAATGCATCACAAATACACTTTATTGCTAAGCCACTCTCCATGATACGTGAGAAGTTACAGTGGTCAGGTGAAGTCTTTGGTGACTGGAAGAAAGCAAACATCACACCTATTTTCACAACAGAATTTTGTTGCATAGCATTCTTACAGTACTTAAATCTTTTGAAAATGTATTAAAACTACCAATCTAAAAGAACAGTTGTATCAAGCAGGAGTAATTTTAGACCAAATGCCCGTGCCTGCTTTAATGACATTCTGTATTTCATCATTATAAATTGGCTTAAAAACTTCTATTACTGCAGCAGCTTTAATAAGTAGAACTGAAGTGATAGATTTCAGTTCTTTCTGTTGCCCACACACCTCACAGCACTTTAACATCAGTATACATTTTAGGCTTCTCACCTTGTCAATCATTTTACGGGCTTCCATTTCTTCAGAATTAGGATTTTCCAACTCAATAGTATAAGTACCTTTGTCACTCTGGTCATCCTCATTGTCCTTTTCAGCAGCAGCAGCAGATACATGCTGGCTCTTTAGCTTTTTGTCTATCTCCTGGTTGTGATTAGGCTTATGGCCAAGGCTCCCTGAACTCCTTAACAATGCAGCTTGTAAGACAGGTAATGCAGCAGAGGGCTCTTCCGATTTTTGTTTCAGAAGTTTTGCATGAACACCATGTACTGCTCTATGATGTGAGGAACTGGCTTGCACAGATGATGGGATTGTTTTGTCTCCTGGTGTAGGTTTCGCTCTTTCAACTCGTGCATGAGGCATTGGAGATGGAGATTCTGAGCACAGAGCTCCTACATTCTGAGAAAAAGAGTAAGAACGTCTCTTTCGAGGATGGTCTTCATCAAAAAACTCAATCATAAAGGCAGTCTGACTCACACTTGTTTGTTCTTGCTGCTTTTCGGTGGAATGGGCTTTCTGGTGTGACTTTTTCAGTTCTACATGATGATGCCTGAACTGCTCTTCAAGTGCTGCCCGCTTACTATAATGTCGGTGTGCACCAGCATTTTCTGAATCGCTTTGTGTGCCATCATCATGCTTATTCCCTACAAGCAAAGCAAAATACTATAAATACAATAAAACAAGCCAAAAAAACCCCAAACTCCGAGCCAACACATAGAAAAGAAACCAGCAAACCAAGAAAGAATTTCAAATTGGTTTTCTGTTTAGACTTCAAGCAGCTTTCAGTATCTGGCCTTGAGATCCTCTTACAGCTCATAATAACGCCTTCAGCTTAATGTAAGTCAAACCTTCAATTACCCTTCTCACCAATATTTTGACCTGTAAATATTTCTCAGTCACCATAAAAAGTCAGCATTTTGCCAGCTGTAATATACAGCACACTTCCCGATTATATTAATTTTGTTGCCAATTGATTACAAATGATTATGGAAACATTCTAGGCAAGATTGAGAGGAAATAAAAAGCCCTAAAATAGTCCTTTTGGTAGCTGAAAATACCCATGTGACAGACACAATTTATATTGTTGTATTCCTCTCAGATTTGCAACAGTTTACGCTTAGAAATGGCCATTGAAAATAAAAATTAATTCTTCATCAGTCTTTGCAAGAAATACAATGAGTTTTTCCATCATTCAGTCTCCTTCACGTCTAATGTATGCAAGTAAAATAGTTACTACCTCTTCATTCAACAAACTAATTTGAGATCTGCCTATGCAAGTAAGGTTGGAACGAGATGATTTTTAAGGTTCCTTCCAACCCAAACCATTCGATGATTCTATCTATGAATAAGGATTAAGGCATATATACTTATATAAATGTACTTCATAATGATACCCGAAAATGTGTGGATGGCTGGATATTAATACACAACAAGTCAAAGATTAACATAATTTCATAATGTACTATGAAAAAGTTTGCACTTTTGAGTTCTACCTTCTCAGAACTGCTTTGGATCAAGTCTTCCTCATGAGTATACAGAATGTACTATTACTTTCTTTGTAACGTTATCTCACTTGTACAGTAAGCATATCCACTGTTCCACCAAACAGTAATCACATATTGGGTAACCTAACTTATCAGATGAATAGCACTGAACATACAGCTGAAATCCTCATTTACATTCCTCTCTGCTACTTATAGAGTGCCTAAAAAAAGAAAATAATGGTTCATAAACTTCTAAATAATAACAACACTACTGTGAGCTCCATTGTAGTAGTGTGACTACAGCACAGGATATTGTATTTCTAAAAAAACCAAACTTTCAACATTATTATCTATATTCTCTACAATTTGAAAAGGTACAAACAACGAGTTCAAGTACAAACGCATCACCGAAGCTTACAGAATTCAGGTATCTATTATAGCCATATGCACTCCAGAATCTGTATCTCTCTATCAAACGTTGAGTTGTTTCTGACACAAAAAGGCTAAGGCCTTGTAAACAAAGCACTTCCTATTTACCAGAGTGACAAAGCGGATATTTTAAAGAATATTAATTGTACTATAGTAGCATGAAGACCAAAGAATGCTCTATAATGTAATCTAGAAAAAATATTAATCAATTCTTTTAATGTTAGCATACTGATGTAACTCTGCTTTCAAAATTTTATTTTTTAGCTTATTTTGGGAAGGTCAGCCTTAAAAGCAGACTTTTGAACACTAAGATAAAGTATGTTATACCCAGTCCCAGCTGGTTTAAGTGCTAAACACAGAAACATTGCAGAATCGAAAAAAAATGGAATTGCAAGGTGAACATGCTAAAGCCAAAAGTAGATGCTTGAAAAAGGACATGAAAAAGTTATTCATATGGTTTTATTCTGAAAGTCTGAATGTCATTGCAATCTTCACGTAAACATCTTAAACTACACTCTTCCCTACGCTGCTAAGGGGCATCTGAAAAAAAACCCCACTTGTCAGACTCAACACATTATCTAATTGTATTTCAAGTGTCACTGTATGCAATAAATAAATGCATATAATAATCACCTAGGACTTTACTCAACAGCAGCATTCTTTTTAAAATACAACATTCAGCACACTTAGTATAAAAACTGAAGCTCTTGGTCAGACTCCTGACTTGAACTTGAGTTCATCATCCATGACTGCCTTGAGCAGAATAGTAGTTACACAAAGTATCCTTTGCCATAAATTGTTTTCCTAGAGTACCTGAATATTGACAGAACATACTCTATTGGAAGAGCTGTTAAAAGCATATCAGCTTCAGAGCTTTGATTCTAAAAAGCATTTCATCTTCCTAAAGCAATTAATGGGAAAAAGTGAACTCTATAAAGTTTAACTATGATTTGGGTTTTTTCCTTTTACCCTTTCTGAGATTGAATACCTGATGTTTCCAGCTGTATTAGATTACCTCTAATTAGTACAATTATTATTAAGATTATTTTGAATTTGGTTTTATAGTCTAAAATTTAACACTGCAATAAAATCTGCCAGCACAGATCCTTGTGCGTATGAGGATTATCTGCGACTTCAACAGAACTCTGCAAAGTTTTAGTGATCCAACTCTCTGGACGCTGGTGAGGAACTGTCATTGTCAATAACAAGTACAGTTTAAATGATTCACTTTACCTTTCAATCTCTTCAAGTACACCGGAACATCACTCTTAATACTTTTGGTGTCCTCCTCTGTTGGTTCCCATATCATTCTAGGAGGATTGTTCTGTGCTAGCCAATCAGCTACTTTGCTTTCTGCAGCCATCATCACTGTTTGAAGCCCAGGCAGGTCCTGACCACTGGAGGAAGAAGGCTTTTTTGACTTATGACGCTGTTCTGATGTGAATTTTGTCACATGATCTTTGATTGTTACTTTTCCTGGAGTGTTGTCATCAAATTCAATGGTAAAGGAAGCATGCCCTGCACCTGCTGCATGGGGACTTTGTGTGTCTTCTGTTGGATTTTCATGATTAGTGCTCTCTGCTGCCTGCAAAGGTTGTTGGAATTCTTTTGTAGGGATTTCAAAATAACTTGGTTCCCTACACAAAGGATAAAGTTCTTCACTTGCTGCTGCAGATTGCTCCTCAGCTTGCTTGGCATCCGTGCTGCATCCTAATAAGAAAAATAAAAAAATAGATTTCACAATACTTGGGAACTTCAGGTTCTTCAAGAATTTTCTGAACTCCTACAAAGGCCACTTGAGTAATTTCTGGAATAAGGAGTAAGACTGTGAGGAAGACAGAACAATGCAGTTCTGGAAAAATACTTCCAGAAGTACATGTAAGAAGTATAGCTAAAAAGGTAGGACAAGCTTTGGCTGCATGGACTATAAAGTGGCAACAAACTCTCTTAGAAAGAAAATCTGCACCACAAAAATTTTAGATGATGTAAAGATCTGATGTATTAACAAATAAAATACAGAGAAATCACATTAGAGAAAATGTTGAATCTATTAGAAAAAAAATCAAAGTGCTCTCAAAACAAGTGCTAGTGATCCAGGTTTCATCCATTGCAGATTGCAGTGAATAACTAGCATAATTTTTTCTGATACTACTCTTACAAAAAACAACTCAAGATAAACACTGACTCTGACTTTAAAAGTTTAACAGTGTTAAGCACTAGCAAGTGTTTTGGAATTCAAACCCTCCAGGCTTCTACAAGAATCAAGACCAAAGAATCAACTTAAATCCTACAGCCATCTGCTCTTATTTTATTTCTTTCCATAATTCTTATATGAACAGAAAAAAGCAACAATAGCTGGAAGCACACAGGCACTGACCAACCCATGCTCTAACTGAGTGAAGAAAGCAGAAACTGGAAAAACCAAGAGGCAGGAGCCGAAGTCCCACTGCATAGCCTCAATGAAGCCTAAAACTTCTTGTGGCTGCTAGCTACCAATGTGCCTTTCAGAAAACAAACCTCTGCATTTCATAGATTAGTAAGCTCACCAAAATGTCTGGTGTAGAAATGAGCTATAAGCAACAGATGCTCGAGATGTTAGTAGCAAAGGTAAGTTAAATTCCACCAGAAGAATTCTGAACAGTTCCTACATGATTTATCACAAACCACACACCACGACATTTAAGAAATCATTTTAGATTGCCACATAGAGGAATAAGAATGCAACCAACAGACCTCTGTCAAAAAAGTAGCCACATTATATCTGCTGAGAAAGTTAACATTTATGTATGAAAGTATTACATAATGAGGTAGCAACAGAAACAGGATGGATGCTGTTCTTCACAAACATAAGCTTCTTGTGAAGACTTAGGAGAAAGTTAAAAATCAAAGGAAAAAGTTGAAAATTTAAAAAAAGGATGGCAATTTGATAAGGGAAAATAGAACTAATTATTCCAGCATAATAGCTGGAAAAGCTAAAAAAAGAATGACATGATGGAGTGATAACAAAAATAGTACACATCCTTTATTACTGACGTGCTTGGATAGCAACAGGATAAAAAAACTGTGATGAAGGAAACAGTTTCTAAAATTCATTTTATCTAAAAGTAGTTGATGCAAACACTAAAGATGCTCAGGATTCAGACCTTTTTTTGTATCATTCTGTTGCACTCCAAAAATGGCCTAGCAAATACACTGTCAGCTACCTCAACTCTGTGGGGTATTTTTCAGGCATTACAACTGAAAACCACTACTGCAATCCCTCAGAAAGGGAATGTCTTTCTGGTATTCTTCCTGAAAACACTTGTGCCAGGAGATAAACACTACAGAACTGGTCTGTTTTAATGATGCAAAGGTCATTAAAAAAAGTTTCTATGATTACACAGATAACATAGAGAAATAAACAAAAGTCAGACTTTGCAGCTACTAGATTTTAGTAAACTACTATCACTCCACTTACTTCATTCAGCTAAAAACACGTAAGGGAGCAAACCCTAGTAGGATCAAATCCAGAGCTAGGACCCTTAAATTAAGCAATATGGTAATTAAACAGGAAAGTAATCCACAATGAGCCAGCTCATGTGTACCTTTTTCTTTCCCTGTAGCTCTGTTCAGTGTTTTGAGCCTACAATTTAATGGAAGTCCTGTAACATAATTAATCAAAATACAACGTGCAATGCTCCTTCAAGAGGTAACTGGTTATTACAGTATGTTTTGAGAAGTATTTCAGCTTTTGGGCCAGGCAAGGTATTGGCCAATCTTTTTCAGAGAACACAATATAACTTTTTCACCAGTATCTTTTGAAAATTAAAAGACTGGAGCCAAAGTGCATCAGAAATGTGGTAGGCTCAGGATGGGGAGATCTGTAACACTGCCTTGTCAGCACAGATGGACAGCTTAGTAAAAAAAATTGACACGTGAAACTTGCCTGAACCAAATTCAACATTTAACATCAGCTGTTTATTCTATGATACACACAGTATTTGATTCCAACAGTTTTGATTAAGCAGATTCTCTAACTTCACTTGAATCTAAATTACGACACAGTTTAATCAAAAGACTGAACTACAACTAAATTGTAAATTCTTTAAACTAGAAAAATTCTTAGAAATTGTATAATGAAAAATATCTTAAGTACAAGTTAATTAACTTAAAAATTCTATTTTCATAATCTGAAGTACTTGCATTTTTAGAAGAGTTAAATATATCTGAATTTATTAGAAAGAGAAATTAAAAACAATGAGGAAACAAAAACTTAATACAGATTCTGATCTGAACCAGTCTTTGGAATTTTTCACCCAAATTCTAAATGCAAGTCCTTACAGCTTTCTAAATATTACGGAGAGTCATCTATAAAATAGCCTTACCTTTGAAATCCTATTACAAAAAGTAATCTGCCAAGATGAAGGAAATTATTTATCAGACTGAATATAGGTAGCTTTAAGAAAAAATCCTTAAGCAAATACTGAGGATAGTGGTCATCACAGCTCTATAATTTTTAAACAGACAAGCACATTATCTGTATAGCAAAAGAGAATTGTGTGGAATTAGGAAAAGGAGAGGGTGGAAACATTGTGAACTGCTTTCTTTTCAGGAACTGAATAGGTTCATAAGAAGGGGCAGAAAAGGAATCAGTATCTGTAAAGAAGGAGCTCTCATTCTACAAAGGTCTACAGCTAAGAAGGATAACTGTGGAATAGTTTCTTTGAGGCAAGTAGGAAAGAAACAACTGTGGCTTCTACACAGGTGTAGGGAGACTATTAACAAAATAATGAATCCAGGACAGGCTAAGAGGAGTAACTAGGTGATATTTGTGAAATCATAGGCTTAAGCATGTGGAGATTCAGGGACATTCTAAAATAATCTCAGGGGATAATCAGAAAAGCAACACTCACCTCGTGTTATTAGCAGAATTGATTACACTTTTCAAAACTTCATATTTTTTAAGTTTGTTTCTTAATATTTCAGACACAAAATCAGCCATGACCATAAAATTTTACTTGTGAACCTGGACAAGAAATATCATAGGTGTTCTGCTCTCTTCAACACGATCTACCAGATATGCAAGAAATTACCTGTATACATAAGTCTATTATCATTGGCAAAGATAGGATGAGTCCTCAGGAAGTATTTTGCTCAGTTATCAGATTGTTTAGAAATGGTCTGTTTTTCTGCCTTAAAAATACAATTTTAAAAATAGAACTTGTAAAAGAAAATTATCTGGAGTTTATAAAACACTTGTTGGAAATTGCCTGTAAACCTGGAGAAAATTATTTCTTTGTGGAAGGTTAAGAAGTAACAAAAAAAAAGCCATTTTCCATTATTACTCTGGAATATTTTTCATAGAATCTCAGAATCATAGATTACTTTGGGTTAGAAGGGACCTCAAAGATCATCGAGTTCCAACCCCCCTTGCCATGGGCAGAGACACCTCCCACCAGACCAGGTTGCTCATACGTTAGCTTTATATTTGGTACTGTGCAATGACATGTTTAATGGAAAGAAACTGAAATTAGCACTTTCAAGCGCTTAAACTTCTTTTTTCCCTTTCTCCTTCTCTACCTATTACTACTTTTTTTCCCCACTTACCTTTTAGGTTCTTTTTTTTCCTTTATGAATAAAGAATACTTTTCATTTGTTATTAAAAAACAGGATTGCAAAAAATATATGTCGTTATTCAACTAGTTTTAATGATAAATTGTCATTGTTTTCATAACCTGTCTTGCTAAATAATATGAAATATCAAGTATGAATATTTGAATATGAAATATAGAAAGTGTTATCAAAATAAAAATATAAAATAGTATCATAGAGAAATCTCCACTTCTTATTGTTAAATCACTTAACTATATACTTTAAAGGAGCTAAAGAGAAAAAAGGGCAAAGCTATTCTTACTTAAACATATTGGTGTGATGGCTTTTTAGTTCTGTAAGGTCCCGGTGTCATACAGCACATGCTCACTGCTATAACTTCGCAAAGCGAGCCTTATATATGCAGAACCTGTACACACTCCAGACAAAAACTCTAGGAAAAATTCTTGAAATTTTCAAAATTGCTATGAAATTTAATGTCAATACTACTGATTAAATATGTGTGCATTATCTTTCACAAATACTCATTACTTTGGTATATTACAAATTACAATCTATCTGCTTTACCTTAGAATGACAGTTTCTTAAATATCAGGAGTATTTAATCCCATATATTGTTATACAATGCTGGAACTGAAAAGTACTTAAGGCCAGATGTTAAAAAAAAATTCATATTCTTCAAGCCTGTTTAAAAATTAACTTCTATACTTTCTTAGATTTCTAGAAAAGGCATTAAGGATATAAGGTTTTAAAACTGCTACTGGGAATAGCAGAGAATGGAATTTTTGCTTTTCTAGGAAGTGAGAATGGCAATAATAATAATCACACAGAGTAAACAGGGCAATAACATTTAAGATTAACCATAGGTGTCTATAAAACTGCTGAATTTAATACAGTCTAGTAGATCTGCAGAACTGCTTTAGATTAGACATTACAAGAAAGTTCTTCAACTTGAGGTTGAACAGGTTGCTTGAAAAGCTGGTGGAAGCCTCATTGTCAGAGACATTCAAAGCCAGGCTTGATCAGGCTCCGATCAACCTGATCTAGTGCAGGATGTCCCTGCTCACGGCGGGGGATTTGCACTGAATGACATTTGACCCTTCCAACTCTATGATTCTATGATTAAATTAGAGCAGCATCTACATCTGAAAAAATTAGAAAGTTTGTTTCTTTTTGAAGTTTTTCAGGCTGTTTTTCTAGATTTGCAAATAATTTCCATTAGTGAGTTTCCATTCGTGTCAGAAAGGCAGTAACATTTGAAATAATCTTATTAACTTGAAGCTGTGAAGACTAATTGCCTGTAGCTGGCTTAGCAGAAACAAATCTCTCATTTCAATCTCCTCATTAAACCTTTCCCCATCTGTTACAACTCATGTCTTCTTTTCTATTCAGTGAATAATCATGTTCTAAACAATTAAAGCATAAAGCAGATTCTTCATAGGATTAATTTGCTAAATGATATCAGGCTTTATTGCTTTGAGTTACCAAACAAAAACTGAAAGACTTCTCAATTATTTTGAGAGGAAGTTGTAACATTATTTTAGTTTGATCTCAGGAAGTAAGACAGAAGCACCAATCACATTTTGAAAAAAACTTGGCAAAATAAATACAAGAGCATTTAAAGCACAAGATGCAGTATTACTTCTGAAAAGTAATATAAATTTACAAAAAAAATAAGAACAGGCATGCTACTAAGCAAAAGCTAGAATCTTGTATCATACTTTGTTAATGGCATGGCACCAAAATCACAGACTTCAGGATATTACTTTTTAATACTCCTATATTTAATTAGGGCAGATAACATGCACGTTTGTAAAGTAAAACACTGCAGACAGATACACGCGAGTATAAAAAGCGATATGAATTCATATTTTTGTTGTATTGATTTGCTACAGACAATGGCTACAAAGTACTATTAACACAGATACTACAGACTACCACCACAGCAGGATACAGCCACATGTTTCATAGCCAATTGTTAATACTTCCTATAAGGTGGAAAGCGAGGAGAATCATGCAGCTAGCAAGTCTATCAACGTCATAACCTGAAGGCAAGGACTTAATTTTTTGTCTTTGTAAGTGATGACATACATGCTTTTCCATTCTGTTGAGAAAAATCGAAGTGTAACAACATCTCACTCAGTATTACTGCCATTAGGAATGAAGTTTGAATTCCTTAGGAATGCTCAGAGATGTTCAAAGAATACATTTCCAGACAAGTTTTGAACTTCAGTTACAGGATACTAGTGCAGGATATTAAACCATGTTTCATAGAGAAGTTTTTAACCAAAATTCCAAAACGGCATTTTCTAGCTGTGCAGCATTATGACAGTTCTTTCATATGTCACAATGTTGCAGAAAACTTGTCACTAATTCAAATATTTTCACCTAGTTTCTTTCTTCCAATACAAACCTTAAGAGTCTGACTTTACCATGGTAATGGTGACAATTTCAGAATAATACATAAAAAGGTAATTTTTTGTCAATATGACAAAGAGTTAACTCCAAAGATGTTAACTCAGATTGAACTGGTAGTTTAGTTTGGTTTTCCATGTTTTCAGTGTTAACTTCAAGTACTGCAAAATATGACTTATGTTAACCAAGGCAACTGCTACTGTAGAAGAGAAATTCCCACCTCAGCTAAAGTAGCTTAAAAAGCTGCAAACTTAAAACTGATGGGATTTACATGTTTTTCTAAAGTGCTAAACACAAAAAGCTGAATTCTATCCAAACTTTAATTAATTGTTAGGGTTATCTTCATTAGAATAATGGTCACTTTATTTATATGCCTAATGATAGCCTTAGGAGCCTAATTATAGACACTGATTTAAGTTCTGGCAAGACATACTGTGTACAGACAAGCTAAAAAAAAAAAAGAATCTGTGTTAGAGAGAATCAAGCATTATCATTTAACTTCAGACTATGCAAATCTTTACAGCAAGAACTATGAAATGCATTAATACCCATTAGTGCAACATTATTGAATTAAAGGAGAGAATCTTAGCATAGATCAACTTATATTGCTAGAAGTCAAATAAAACATAGTATGTACCATTTTCAGAAAGTATTTTGATAAAATATCCCAATGCAATCTCAACTTTTGAGCATATAAAATGGCAGTTAATGATAAAATTGATAAGACACACTGGTTCAGGTAACATTATTTTCTAAATTTACCACTAATAATGTGCTACATACTAAAAAAATTATATGTTATACATGAAATTGGTCTCTGGGAACATGCAGTTCAAATTTTTTAAACTATGATTTTTTATCTATGAAAGCTGCCTATGAAACTTTCAGACATTAGTAACTGCTCAGTTCTCTGGTTAAGAATATATGTACT
Source organism: Turnix velox (assembly GCA_013400935.1). NCBI lineage: Eukaryota > Metazoa > Chordata > Aves > Charadriiformes > Turnicidae > Turnix > Turnix velox. The sequence goes on along the minus strand of VZTY01009324.1, from coordinate 35,419 downwards.
TTACTGAAGAGCAAAGACCCCACAAAAATAAGACAGCAGACTTACCTGAAGCCCCTGTCTCACGCACTTTGTCCTCATGTTTGCTACTTGGCTTGCAATCACTTTTTTCATCAGCCTCATCATCACCCCACCAGGCTGGTTGTCCATACAAAGGTGTCCCACGAGGCATGGCAGAAAGATCTACAAAATCAGCCCAGAAAAGAGGAAATTACTTTCCTGGTTAGTTGTGACATTTAGGTTAAAATAACATAAAGAGCAAGTAATTTGCTTGGTTGGATCTTACCTCCTGGAAGCTGACATGAATTGGTGGCCTGTATTTACCTCAATACAAAACAAACTTGGAGGCTGGATAACTGATCTGGGTTCTAAATATAAATGCTTACTAATGACCCGGTCATAACCTCTGGCACAAACATTTATGCAAAGGCAGCTGACATCTCTCATTGTTAGACTGATATAACTCATTATTTTCTGCTTTCAGTTTAAAGTCATCAGCATAGCATTCCTCAAAGCTGTCTGCTGCTATTACTGTGAGAAGATTCTCACATTTAAGGACACTGACCTTTCAATGAAATCTGAACTCACTGCATGAGAAACTGATCAAATTTTGCAATGTTGCCAAGGTTCCAAACGGCTGACAGCTACTACAGAGTGCTGAAAGTTACCTTGTGTAAAACTTTACGGAACACCAGTTGTTTTTTTTAAAGGCTAATACTTAAATTACAGTATAATTAAAAATCACTTAGAAAGTAAAAAGATTAAGCACACTTAAACATAAAGAATAAATAAGGAATATAAATAATAAGAATAATAAGATAAATAAGACTTTTATCTTGATAAACTGACTGGATCAGTTTTGACCCGATCTCTCGGAAGAATGGTTCAGCCTTCTGGGATTCAACTATTTTTCTGTCATACAGGTGTTCTGAGGATACTCTAAACAGTCTTTAGAGTATGTTCAGATGCAGTCTAATAGCTTGTCAGTTTGACTACCATGAATTTCAACACTTTAATTCCATGCTTTAACCACTAACATTCCAACAGTGAAACCGAATTTTACAGCCATGCCAGAAATTTTCATAAGATTTAAAAATATACATTTCAATTTTCAAACAGCATTGAACTTCAGGCAATGCTGAAACTGTTTGTTTTTTTTCTTAAAATACAGAGTGTTTAACAACAGAGGTGGCAAAAAGCACAAACTGTTCTTGAACAAGTATTTTCAGATTTTTACTTAACCTGCAAAAAATAGCACACTTTCCTGCCACAAATGTTGGAAGCATGTGATTTTGGAGAGAGAAATGCAAAGATCTGATACTTGAAGATTAAATGTCTCTTTATCGGTTTTCTTAATGTGTGGATGCTGCAGTCAAAAATGCCTAGATTCCAATTTGAAAATTATTAACTATGCATTATGTTTAAATATTCATACATGTGAAGTTTTCACATCTATCTGAAGAACTTTACAAGCATTATAGCAAAGAAAATGAATATTCTTTTCAAATGTGTGTTCTTCTGCAGCAAAACTGAACCTTACCCATTGTTTTTTCCTCAGATTTCAGTACTTCTGTAGTTTTATGGTGCACTTCAGCTGTGGAATCTGCTACCTTGGACTCGGAGCTTTTGGAACTGGTTTGCTTTGACCCTTCTGCCTCTGAAGATTTTTGGGATAGTTGTAGTTGGCTTGTGAATTTTTCATGCTGCATGGTATTAAACAATGAGAAGAAAAATAACTACCCTCAAAGAATGAAAAAAACTCCCATGTTACTAATAGATGATGTTAGAAGCATATCTAGAAACTGTACATTATTACCTTAAGTGCTTCTTCAGGAACTCTCATCTCTCCCCTGACGACAGTAAAAAGATTTGTATGTAAGAAATGCTAAGGAAAACAGTGGAAAGACCTCTCAATTACAAGAGGATTTCCCAGAAAAGCAAGAGTTCTACAGCCTGTTCTCCCATTGGTATGGTGACACGTGCTACAAATATGTCACTAGGACTAACATATACAATCACATTCATCAGAGCAGATCTACAGTACAGTTATTTGTTTATTGTAAATAGAATCCTGAGTAGGTGTCTTACTATTGTAGTAAGTTCTCTTTTTTTTTCATTTGGAAGTTCAATGATTGTAATCTTGTAATCTTCTCAGCTTGTACATAATCTCATTTGATAACAAATATTTATGTATTTGACTCAAAGAAATGTTACTTTGTAAAACAGAAGTTGCATATGAGGTTTTAAATAGTAATTGAAATCTGAGGTCTCTTCTAGTGAGAACAATGAAATGTACTTTATCAATAGTGCTGACCAAGATACGGTATGATAAATCCCACTATTTTCTCTACTATAGGCATTTTATAGTAATAAGAGAGACAAAACCTTCAAAGCTGCTTCTCAAATAGAATGAGAAGTCTTCATGTAACACAATCATACTCCTAGCAAGAAAAGTGTGTCAGGACATTGTGTATTTTTATGATAAGGATATCATATCCAAATCTCAATTTATCTTCTAACTTCAGAGTGATGTATGTCTGTTCTGGAATCCTCACATCATTCACAAATGTCTTCAGAAAAAAAATGAGAACAGAAAGAGATACCGTTACATTCCAAAATAACAAAGCAACAAATCACTTATTTGAGTTTGTAAGAAAATTTTCAGCACTGCAAATATATCATGAGGCATTACACTGGGGAATTACACTCTATGTTCAAATTGCTTCACAAAATATTTCAAAAGAAAGGTTTAAAACCATTTGGTAACCAGGCGGCAGACATCATGCTGGCCTTGAAAAGTTTCTTACAAATTTAATCTTGTTAGCAGCATTTACTGAATTGTTGATTAATGTTCCCTCAAATTACATCTCCGCTCATTACTTTTTTGTAGTTACCATTTTCAATTCAAATTAGCTGTCAGAATTGATTAGTCATCACATCTGTATACCACTTAACATTGTATATGAGAGCTCTGAGATAGCTTATTGTTACTAAACATTGTCAAACAACTTAAAGGAGAAATGAATGAAGTTATTACATCTGAGTAATTCCAAATAGCAGTGCTAAAAAATCCAATACATTGTGACTTCTGAAAGAGTAGGTCTAACAACATTTGTAAGCAGAAATATTATCACACCAGCTATCAGCAATGCAGTGCAGATTCCATAAACTTAAAAAGACCTTTTGAAAATTCAGTTATTGTACAATAAATAATCCTCTCCTCCTTGAAATCTCTGTTGGAAATATGGTTGGAGAAATCAGTCAAGCTTTCAAGTGACATAGAAAAGAATCTATGTACTTGTAAGTTTGCCCAGTTTCATCAGCCATATCAATTGATTGTTAGAGGCAGTATGGAATACCAGTCACTCTGATTTCAAGGTCTGGATTAAATGGAATAGTAGAAAATAACAATACGCAAAAACATGCTGCCATAAATTTCAAGAAAATATCCAAGAATAACTAATTACAGAGAGAGCAAGAAGTAATATCAATACATGTTCAAGTCAAAATGGACCTCAGAGATGTAATATGGTAGGTGCTAGAAAACAATTTAACCTCTGGAGAAAAAAGATTAAATGAATATAAACATGGCTTGAAGTTCCATTAGTCAAGCCCTAAAGAAAATTCTATAAAGTTACCTACATGAAATTCTAAAAGAGAAATAAGACCTTGTAAGAACCAGGGCGGTGAGGGAGGCTCATTCCTTCAATGATCCGCATCTTTAAAGACAGATTTACAGTCCTAGGTAGGTAGGCTGCCAAGTTCAGTCATGCTGCTCAGGTTACTAAGAGCAAGACTTGAAGCTGCATCTGGCGATTTCAGATACCAGAAAAAAATGATGACAACATGCTAAGGTAGGAGTGGGAGTCAGGAGCTGAGTTTCTCTAACTGTGAAAGCAAATTGTTTCTTAAACTTTTCTTAAATTATTTTACCTTCAGAAAACTCTGTACTGTGTCAGTATCTTAATAACTCATTCAGTGACAGTGAAATATAAGAGACTGAAGGGATGTTTTGTCTAGCAGAATAGAGCATTGAGCTCTCCATTACAAAAACTCAAGATCAGATTACAAAGAAGTAAAAGTAACTTGGAATAATATTTAAGACATTTTCCGAGTCAGAGAGCTCTGAAGGCAGTGTGTGCAATCTGAAGACATCTCCTGATACAACACAGGAAGGATATTGAGCTATTGGAGAGGGTCCAGAGAAGGGCCACGAAGATGATCAAAGGGTNAGAGTAACTTATCAGTACCTGAGGGGGTCCTACAGAAAGGCAGGGGAAGGAATTTTTAACATAATATCGGATGGGAGGACTAGAAACAATGGATATAAATTAGAGGGGGATAGATTTAGACTAGACATAAGAAAGAAATTCTTTACAGTGAGGGTGGTGAAATACTGGAACAGGTTGCCCAGGGAGGTTGTGGATGCCCCCTCTCTGGAGGTGTTCAAGACTAGGCTGGACAGGGCACTGGGCAGCCTGGTCTAGTGGGAGGTGTCCCTGCCTATGGCAGGGGGGTTGGAACTCGATGATCTTTAAGGTCCCTTCCAACCCAAACTATTCTATGATTCTATATGGTAACCTATATGGTAACCCAGTCTTAGTTGCTTTGTCACTGAAGTTTTGAAATCCTTCCATAGGCTGTGGCATGCAGGAAAAGCCAGTTTGAAAAAGCTAGGTACTGTGTAAATAAGGAATCCATTTCCCTGTTTATTTACATTCACACTTTTATATATTCATGTGATTTCCAAAGCTGGAAAGGAAACAGATGAATTCTGCTGATACTCAAAAAATAATAGATTGCATTTTCGCCACTGTACACATTTTCTTCAGAAAAGATAAATTTCTTAGTAATTTTTGCATGAAATGAAAGATAAGCAGGAATGACATGGAGGAATCATGATGGAAATAAAGTGGAAATTTTACTCCAGAAATAAAACTTTTACATTGTATAAATCTCAGTAAAATTTACTTTTGCTTTATTACCATATCTATATCTAAGATAAAGACAGATAAAAATATTCAGGCATTATTAGGGCAGCAGATGTCATCACAGTTCATCTTGTGGAACCATCTGGGATTCACAAAAGTCAAAAAGAGAAGTCCTACATTCTGTTAGTAGACATCTCCCCTTAAACTCTGAATTATCTTGAGTGGTTGAAGTGCATTACACCAAGAACGGAGCAGCTCTGTATAGTAAGAAAAGTATATATATACTTCAAAGTAGTATACACTGTACTTCATAGAAATGGGGCCAAAAGAAGGGACAAAATAAATGTTTGTCCTCGATGAACCAAGGAAAATGAGAATTGGTAAAAGTTTACAGAGCATTAAAAGAAGGACTTGGCTGCCAGGAAGGTGATGCTCTTAGTGGAAATAGTGGCTAGACTAAAAGCATTACCGACTAGACAATAGTTGACCACATGCTACACAGGCATTCCATACACTGTTCTGCTACAAAATTCGGTTTAAGTGTAATCTTAAAAATTATGCATTTCTCCTTTTGCCCTGAAAGCAGGTAGGTAAGAAGTATGTAAGAAAAGCACAATTGGAAAGAAATAATAAGGGAACAACAGCGAAAACAAAAAGTGGGGGCTGAACTCCTAAGACTTAATACTCCCCATCTGAAAACTGGGAAGAAAGAGTTTCTTTGATGTCTCAGGATAAATAGTTCTAAAGCAACTGACACCTCAAACTCAAGAACAAAAAGGATCAAGCAAATACCTAAAAACTCTTCATGAAGGGCAAAGAAAGGAGGTATGAAGGCTTCTTACCATATATTTTTAATACACTCAATTTTTTTAATAAGGCAAGGAAAACCTGAAGACATGGCTACTGACTAGAGGAATAAAGGAAACAGAAAATAGAATCAAGCTGCTCATAGAAGAATTATTAAGTGCCAAATTAATTTTTGGTTCGCTGCCTTGAAATAGTGCATTGACTTTCAAAACTTTAAATTTTCCCTGTATTGATTTGTAGTAACATGACACATATTAATTGTAAACCATCTGACATTGGAAGGGCACTCAAAACCAAAATGCAAATATAGAATAAGCTAAATAAGTTTACACACATTTACATGCAATGTGGTTATTGCATACTTTTTTCCCCCCACATATACAGTTTAACATTTTTTCCCCTATAAAAAATGAGAAAAAAGAACAGTCATACAAAGTAAGTGGGTTTCTTAACCAGACATATATAAGACTGAAATGCTTTTTTTTTTTACAATAGAATGAAGATTTGCTTTTTTCTCCTGTGTTTCTGAAATACAAAAGAGTAACATATCCCTTTTTATTTTTTTGAGATAATTTCTACTGCCAAGATCCTCCTCTTAATGGAAGTTCCTGTAGCCCTTTAAATAATCTGTAGTAGAAAAGGCCTGTAAAAACTGTATTTTCCTTAAAATGTTCCTGTTTCCAAACTTGCATTTGAAAATTTATTAATGTACACTTAGTAAACCATATTCTCCTTCCTTAAATAAAAACCCAAACAAACAAACATACCAAAGACTAAGGAGAGCTATTTTTTTCTGATGGAAACTTACCCCATTCAAGCTGCCCAAATCCTTCACTAAGTGTTCATCCGTGGAGGCATCATAGTTGAGTACAGCATGTTGCTTGTCCACACTTCGTGACTAAAATATACATAAAACCAAAAAAGGTAAGATACTAAACAAAACAGACTAAGATACTCTTTATCCCTATTTCTGAGTAACATGATTCTACATATAATATTTCTTCAAGTGATATTAAAGAATTAGTCCCTCACACAAAAAACCTCACATCTCTTCTTCCTAACATCTAATCTAAACCCACACTGCTGAAGTTTAAAACTATTACCCCTTGTCCTATCACTCTGTGCCCTTGTACAAAGTCCCACCTGTAGGGCCCCTTTTGTGTAGATACTGAAAGGTCGCACTAAGCTCTCCCTTCTCCACACTGAACAGCCTCAACTCTCTTGGTCTCTCTCCATTAGAAGTGCTGCAACCCTCTAGTCATCTTTGTGGCTCTTCTCTAGACCTGTTCCCAGGAGGTCCGTGACCCTCTTGAGCGGAGGACTTCAGAGCTGGATGCAGTATTCCAGCTGAGGTCTTATCAGAGAAGAACAGAGAATCACCTTCCTTGACCTGCTGGCTGTTGTCTTGATGCAGCCCAGGATAAGGATGGCCTCCTGCACTGCAAGCTGGCTGAACGTCACATCAATTTCACTCCTATATCTCTCTCCTTAACTACATTCATCTTTCAAAACCTGAACATGACTCTGTGGTATTGCTATTCTTTCTCAATCATAACATTTTCTGCCACGCATCAATAAATCTTCCACTGTGTTGCCTTGGAGACTTACCATAGTATACAAGCATTGAAATTTGTTTCTCTGTGATCTCAATTTCCTTAACAAATTAGCTCTGGATTCTTCACATGTCTGAGTGGTTCCTGAATTACTACTCCTCCCAGTTCTGCTCATTTTCTTTGATCAGTGCTTCCTTAAGCAATTCGGCATTTATTTAACTAACTTCTTAATACCTAGAAATGTCAAGCCACGGATCAGAAGAAATCCTTGCTACTTTTTCTCTGAGAATACCACCTCCCTAACAGCCAAGTCTCTCTTTTAGCACTTGCCCATGGCCAAGTGTTTATAGCCTGAAGTGCTGACTTCAAGCAAGGAAAAGCTGGGGCTTGATGTACGATTCCTGCATACATGCACTTTGACATCTACAAGAGTTTCCAACTGGATGGAGGCCACAGCTCACCTGTCCCAGCTGTGCACTCACTCTGTTTTCTGGCAATTCTACTAATGCCATATTATGACATAATTACATAGCAGCAAATTTCTTCCAACAGTATTCTTTCCAGTTTCCAGGTTTGCATCCTCTATCCTTACTAGTCAACTAATTGTCCAGGACTATATAGCACTGAGTTTGCTAAATTTCTATGCAAGACTTCTAGGCTTAATTCTGGCAGTTACAGAAGATCCAGGTTATAGGCAACAGCCAGTTCAAGACATCAATCAAATACACAATAAAAACTGCACCAGCATACAACATCAGTTAAGTGGTCTTAGTGGTAGATGAAGATACATGAGTATAGCTCATTTTCTACTAAGCTAATAATTTTTCTTCAATTGAAAACAAGCTATATCAGTAAAATCCACTGATGCGTTTTGCTGAATAGAATAACCCTCAAGCAGAGATTACATTTCTACACACTCAAGTGATGCAGAAATGCAAACACAAGAATTATCCTATCTTTTCCTAGGTAATGTGAAAAAACTCCTATCTCCTATCAATTACGTTATTCAAATATAATTTGTATTAGTAATCAATAGCTTTATTATCTTCATGTACTACTCTCTGTTCAACTTAGGGCAAGTGGAAATTATCTGAAATATCCTTAAAACTCGGTGTTCTGTCACATCTTTAGAAATATTAAGAATGATTTTATAAATCTGTTATTTCTAGAGAAACATCTGAAATTCTGCAGAACATTAACATTCTCCTCAGGCTCAGATTATCTACACATCATCAGGCAAGATTTTTTTCACTGCAGACAATTTTTGAAGTGAATAATTGAGCAAATCTTTCAAAAGCCATTTTTCTTGCTTATTTCTTATTGCAGCTTTCCATTCAAATTCATACAATATCAAAGTCACTTTTTATTAGACTCAGAGTCCTGGCTGGCAGCTAAGCTCCACACAGATGCTCACTCACTCCCCTCTGTCCCAGTGGAATGGGGAGGAAAACAGGAAGAGAAAAGACAAGAAAAGTCATGTGCTAAGTTGAAAGTATTTTCAGTAGCAAAGGAAAGAGGAAAAAGAAAGAATCATAGAATAGTTTGGGTTGGAAGGGACCTTAAAGATCATCGAGTTCCAACCCCCCTGCCATAGGCAGGGACACCTCCCACTAGACCAGGCTGCCCAGTGCCCTGTCCAGCCTAGTCTTGAACACCTCCAGAGAGGCGGCATCCACAACCTCCCTGGGCAACCTGTTCCAGTATTTCACTACCCTCACTGTAAAGAATTTCTTTCTTATGTCTAGTCTAAATCTATCCCCCTCTAATTTATATCCATTGTTTCTAGTCCTCCCATCCGATATTATGTTAGAAATTCCTTCCCCTGCCTTTCTGTAGGACCCCCTCAGGTATTGATAAGTTACTATGAGGTCCCCTCTGAGCCTTCTCTTCTCCAGG
>VZTY01009324.1:0-26164 GCA_013400935.1 Turnix velox | reverse complement strand
AACTCAGGTGCTCATTGGGATACAGTTGAGTTTGTCATCAACTGACACACCCAAGTCTTTCTCTATGGAGCTGCACTCAAGCCACTCTCCACCCAGCCTGTATCTGTGCTTGGGATTGCTTCGACCCAGGTGCAGAACCCTGTTCTGGTTCTGCTCCCACTGAACCACTTACACACACCCAGCATGGGAGTTTGTACAGGAGCAAAGTGATAAAGAAACTCCCTCGATACTATTCACACACTGTTCAGTAACAGCTAAAATACTGATGATCAACAGCATTTTGGTCACAAATACAAAAATTAGTGTTGTAAACAAAATTAACTTCATCTCAGCCAGACACAGTAGAGATCTGTGCATCAACGCAAAACCAATAAAAAGCACAGAATAACTCCGGTAAATTTTGTATGAATACAGAATGGAAAACTCTATCCTCAAGTCAACTAGCAATTCAAAGACTCTCCAATTCAAACTACTAAGAAAACGGTTCAGAACACAGAAAGTCAGAAATAATTCTTCAGAAATAATTTGGACATTAAAAGTAATGCACAATTTCATGTTTTGGGGATGATTCCCCCATCAAGATTAAAAAATTTTCTAAACATGATGATGAAGGAGTAAGAAAATATGATACATATTGTGACAAGGCGGGAAACATATCGGAGCAGCTAGCTTAATACAAAGACTGCACACTATGAACTTATTTACAAAATAACCCAGTTAAGGCAAATCTATATTCCCAGACATGAACAAAACCTCAAAACACCAGTAGCTAGTTTATCTGAGTAAAGATCTGAATTGAAATACTTTTTAATAAGTCTTTTACAATATGTTTTCTGTCAAGAGATTATAAATAAAAGCATTACATTATATCTTTTTATCATACATTGTCCATATGCTTTGCAGTAAGAAAACAACTAAGTTGTCGAGAGGAAAGGAAGGACCTACACAAAGAGCTACACATAAAGAACAAGAACACATTAGTTTCTCTTTTGGTGGGTTCCTCCCCCTTGAGCAGTGTGTGGTGTTACAGTCATGCTGGCATGTAGACAGGCATGTAACAGCAGGCTAAGAAGAAAATGCTTGAAAATCATCAGGCCTCTTGATTCCTTTCACTACCACTAAAGTCAACAACGGTAACAACAAACAACTTCTGTAAATGACTGGAGCTAATTCACAGAATTAAATCAAGATGCAGCTATTTTGAAGGTGATGATGACTGATGTTTTGTAACACAAAATAATAAATGCTTGAATATTCAGCTGCACTCTAAGGACTGATCAACCACAGACAGAAGACGGTGCAAGGGAGAGAGGAAGAAGTCTCCCTTATTCAGAGACAACAGCCCATTACAACAAGCTAGTGGTAAAATAAAAGCGTTTTTTAATGATGATATTCTAGCCAGGCAACAGGGTGAGGTTTCTTCATTGCTTTTTTGGTTATTGCTTATTCAGGCTCCCTTAACTCTCCTCTCATATATCGCCAAGGCATCATATTGTCTGTCTTTAAAGAGAAATTAAGATTATTTTCTACTGCTTTCTAACAGGATAAATTATTTCCATTACCAATAAAACTTTAGGATTCCCTCTAAAGTTGAGAGAAATGCAGTTTAGTAGATATTACAATATGAGCAATATACATAAAAATAGGTTTCTAGGCACTTCATTTGCAAGTGAGATTCAATGGCTGCTTACACTTTCGAGAACTAAAAAGTCCAGAAGAAAATATTTTACTGAATGGTACAAAAGGTTGAGTGCATTAGTTTTGAAGTTCAATCCTCATAAGTGTTCTATTATAACAAAAGCCAAGAATTGATGAAGAAACTCCCCAGATATTACCATTAAACATTCAAAAACATATGTGCTGGAAAGAAGCAGCACAGAAGACTACAGTTTTGACAAAGAACATTAAACATGGCTATACAACTTTGAGGTGTGCAGTTACACACCTTAAAGAGTTCCACATAGCAATCATGAACATTGAGGAAGTTACTGGAGTATCAAACTGTTTGAACTAAGACTTGTATTTTTGCAGTTCCACTGAAACCATTACTGAGACTGAGTCATTAACTTCCTTAGAGACACTTGCCTTTGTACAAGAAGATCAGGCCATAGGGGTAGTGTTACATCAAATCACATGACTAAATTAGATAACAAAAAATAAAGCTCTTCAAAAGCATCATGGTTCATTTAGCATTATCACATTTTCTGGGAGTGCACAGACTAGTTACTGGTCATATTGCAAATTTATTTTATCTCCTATTCTTGCATTCTGTATGTGACTTATATGAAGAAAATGTGATTCTCTGCGCTTCAACAATGACTGTATGGCTGATGGCAATATATTTAAATTAACTTTCCATGAACACAAAAGATTAATCAAAACAATTGCTCTAACAACATCTCGGGAATTTAGTTATCAAAAAGAATATAAAACTCGCTTATTAAGTTCATGATTTGAGCAGTTGCACATGTAAGGCTGATGCAATTACCTGTAACATCAGTTCACAGTCATCTCTTCCAACAAAAATCATTTCTCGTGGCAGCCTATGGCGGGTGCCTCCACTGCTCACCAAAAACCAGGATGTTAAGCTCATTTTCTGCTTAGCTGATAAATCCTTGGCAAAGCTACGTCATCCTGCAGCGAGAAAGAGAGAAATTCACTTCAGTTATTTTTAGCAACTGTTCCTGCTCAGCAAACACTGTGAGCAGAATACATAAACCTTTGAAAATGTAGCATTCTCAATAGCGTGAACTGAATCCAGCAACCACAGGAAGTGACAAGCTCCAGATTCACATATTCTGAGGCTCCATGCAACTAGGCACATTTAATGGGAGGTAAGCTCCATCAAAATGAACGAGCAGCTAGTTAATCCCGAAGTCGTATGTCAAGTTGTCAGAGAGCTTTTAACATTTGACCGTTTATTGTAAAGATCATTGCTACACTAATGTTTCACTATCATAGCCAATAAAAATGTGGCAAATGTTCACAAAATACAGCAAGTGACTTGTGACTGTGTCAGTGTGTCCTTGCAATTTCCTGTGAAAAATAAGTATCTCATTTAGTTTAAAGTTCAGGTCCTCTTTGCAGCACCAAGTGAAAGCTCAAATTAAAGCAAGTTGTGCTTTTTCCTTTACATTAGATTTTCTCAACGCAAGTTATATTTTGGAAAGATTAATAGTGTACATTTAGAACTGTAAGCAAAGCATAATAAAATGAAAGTTATTTAAAAGCAGTAAAACCATAAACTGCATTCCTACAATATTTTACCTACATTCTGCACTAAACCAAGTGTCATACTACATATTTACACAGAAAAAGCCCCAAAGCTATTTACAACACCATAAAAAAGAAAAAAACAAAAAACCAAAAAACAAAACCAAACAGCCCCTCCCCCCCCCCCCAAAAAAAAAACCCACCCAAAAACCAACAAAACTTGGAAGCTGAATAAAATCTACAGAAAACTTCTTAAAACTTCTTCACATTACATGGCCTACTTGCCACAGGAAAAAATACAATTAAAGCACTCTCCAAAGTAATCCAATGGTGGGTGCTTGGAAAAGCCTTTGAGAAGCATGCCAAAATTCTCCTTAAGAAAGCCAAACCAATCACTTCATTCATTTGTAACCACTCTGCATTCATTAAAAGAAAGGGAAGCTAAAGAAAATAAAAGACAATCTGTTTGCATTCCTCTCAGTACCAAATATCTGGCATTTCTCTACTCTTTTATTTATATGTCATTTAGTGAAATTATGCAAGGGTAACAAATGCACTGTAAGTAGACATAAGCCTGTAACAGCCTTGAGCATAATCTGCATAATAACAAGAATGCAGCGAGGTTTTCAAAACCAAGACTAACATTAAGCACTGAGTAAGATGACAGTAGCAGCACTGCCCCATTAGGCAAACTACAGACAAGGAGAGACACTGCAAACTATGAAAATTCATGAAGAGGACTGAGTTAAGTCAAAACTGTATCTGAAAATGACAAAGCAGACACTTACAAAACAGAAAGCATGCCATGGCAAGTGCTAAAATGAAGGAGCAGAACCATCAGTTCGGATTTCAAAAAAAAATAATGCAATTCAAATGGAAGAAACCAGAAAGATTGAATGTGCTAATGGTTTAATTAATAAAAAAAATAAGTATTGCAACAAAGTGTTTTCTTTTACAGTCACGCCTACAACAGGGTTATCTTTATGCAGCTGTATCACAACATAGCCTTCAAATGAAACTTACGTTCAGTTAACATTCTTCAATGAAATGGAAGAACATCTAATACTTTATTCCTAGAAAATATGACTATTATAAGTCTATAATCTACTAAACAATAACTTGAAATCAAATTTAAAGACATCTCATTATGCAGCAAGTTTTTTAGTCATTAAAACAGTTTACTTAGCACCTTTGAAATAAATCAACATTTGCATTCTTAATTTAACCAAGTTTAAAACTAGAAGATTAACTAGGTCAACTAAATCACATTATTCCATTTCTTTTAAAAAAGAAAAAGGAAGTATCAAAGCCATCTAGTCTAGGCACCAGCTTTTAACAAGTAAATTAAATGGATAATTGACAGGAAGCATGCTGTTCAATATGAAGCTCCTCATTCTATTTTACTGCCTTTTAAATTGCCCATCTGCTCAACATAATAACATTTATACCATTGTGGCCTTCTTGTTCTAGTTGTAAATTCATATGGAAACCCCCAAGAACATATAAACTATTTGAAAAAGTTCTTACTCAAATATTACATGCTCCAGTTTACATAGGGTGACTGTCAGTAAAAGAGAAAAACTTGTTATTTAAACAAAAAAGTAGGTCAACAACTACTGAGCTAGAAAAAAACCCCAAACCCCACACAAATGAAAGGCCTGACAACAAACAGATTAAATTAAGCTATCTGAAATAATTTTAAAATGTGTATTACACAGAATAAACATTACCACACACCATGGCAGCACATTTGTAGTTAAAAGCCCATCACCATTTCCATCAAACTTAATAATGTTGTTCTTTTCAAATAGTGCTGTCTCAAATGTGACAAATCATCAGCCTAGATACATATATTATTTTCAAGTATTCTTTAGAATAAACCAATGCCTTTGATCAAAGCTGTGCTCAAATTCTTCACAGCGAGAACTGGCTGAAAACAGAACACAGTAGCTACAGTGGCTTAATATCAGAAAAGTGCATTAAAAATTTGATAAGAAACTGCATCCTTATTAGTTATATAGACAGGGTAGGGCAATTACATTGATCCCCAAAAACTTCACAAAAGCTAGCAATACTTCTAACATGCTGCTGTGTTAAGGATTCTGGCTGAAGTATTCTGAACAATACAAGGATGAAAGATCTTTCACTGTCTAAAATATACAAATGCAAAATCATCAGAAGTACTCTTCACAGAGTGTAAATTTAGGTCATGATAATTCCTGCAATGAAATCTTATGGAATTTTCTTTAATGCAACTAGAAATTTACACTGGGTTCAAAAAACGATCACACCTACTAAATGCCACAACCTGACTTTACAGTCAAGAGCTTAATTAGTTGGATATTTTGAAAGGCTGGTAAGCATGCCCTAGAAAGGTTTCAGTTGGTATCACTGTAGTAAATACACTCTCCTTCTTACCTAGCCGCTGTTTATGGGAATAGGATATTCATTCAAATGGACCTGCCTTACTGCAGTACAGACAACACCTTTCATATTATGTATTTACCAAGAGTATGATAATTTCTTCCCCCAAAACAATTAATATTAAATGCTTCATTGAAAAATTGTTTCATGCCAAGACATTTATTGCAACTGCAAAATGTCTGCAGGCAAAACAGCACTTTATGGTGAATGACTATGAATTTCAAAAGGCCTGTGTATAAGACTGAACACACAGGTGAGAAGTCATTTGAAACAGATGATGGAAGCAACAGGGAAACTAGCCACGTCACCCCTGCAAATATAACTGAGTCCTAAAGCCCTGCACTATGCAGCCAGAAGATGGGTGTAACCAATTTAAACAAAATCTTGAGAAACACTGCCAAGATTTTTTTTATATAGTAATGTTATTGTAAACAAAGATCCTTAACAATCTACAGTCTACATTTTTGTAATCTGCCTGTAAATTAAAACAGCCAACTGTTTTCTCCAGCTAAACTATTAGCAAGTACTGAGACGCTGATCCTACAGAGAAATTAAAAGCTCCATTTACAGTGTAAAGAGAACCTAAAACATACTTGAAATGCTGACTTATAAGCAGCACAGCTTTCCATATTGACTGCAAATATTGTAATTTTAATGATACACAATTAGCCCACTGCTGTACAACAAAATTTATTTAATAATATTTTAAAATAACAATTACAAACTGCATCAAACTGAGACACAGCTTGATGGTAAAATGCTATTCATTATTTGCCCTTAAAAGTTCCTGTTTCCAGCTGCTAAAATACTTGCTAAAATTAAGTTTACCATCTCCAACAATTGCCTAGTACATTTGGGGAAGTTTCAGAACAAATGACTCAAAAAATTCCAAAGCAAGAATACAGGAAAATATTTTACATTATTATATTTTAAAAGATATATAATTTAGACCTCATAAAGGCAAATTGGTAATTGGAAATCTGACAAGAAATCTTAGTACTAGCTTGTACCTTTTACTATTGCTCCTGTGTAAATCTATGCAAAAGCAGACAAGCAATAGGCTTTTGAAAACTTTCCAAGCATACATTAATTCAACAAGTATGCATATACATTCCTCCATCACATCTCTCTACACAGAGCATTCTCCATAATTTGCTTCAATTACCCGTTTTTAATGTTATAGAACCAGTTAGAAACAAAATCGGGGCACCTTTCCCTAGTACTCTCAGTTCATTCACTCTTGATGGTAGAAAACAAACAAGAGGGCAGAAGACCCAGAAGGAGAGAACACCATCACACTCAGGCAAGACACCTGAGATGTATGCTAGCAGTTGCAATCCAGAATCGAGAAAGGCAAGCAGCAGGCATAAACTATGACATGGGAGAATTCAGAATTAAGAGAGCATTAACGACACAGTAATGACATCCTGAAGTTGAATCAGAAAATCATTGGGTTGGAAGGGACCTTAAAGATCATCTAGTTCCAACTCCTCTGCCATGGGTAGGGACACCTCCCACTAGATCAGGTTGCTCAATGACTTGTTCAGCCTGGCCTTGAACACCTCCACAGAGGGGGCATCCACAACCTCTCTGAGCAACCTGCTCCAGTATTACACTACCCTCACCGTAAAGCATTTCTTTCTTATATCTAGCCTGAATCTATCCACTTCCAAAATTACATCCATTAATTCTAGTCCTTCCATCACATATCCTATTAAAAAGGCCTAGCCCCCAGCCATTCTGTAGGCCCCCTTCAGGTATTGACCTCAGGTACTGAGGTCCCCCCTGAGCCTTCTCTTCTCCAGGCTTAACAATGCCAACTCCTTCAGCCTGTTCTCATAAGGCAGTTGCTCCAGCCCTTTAGCCCTTTGATCATCTTTGTGGCCCTCCTCTGGACCTGCTCCAAAAGTTCAATGACTTTATTATGTTGAGGGCTCCAGAACTGGACACAATACTGTAGGTAATTGAAGCTGATTAATAAGTCACTAAGAAATGCTGTCAGTAAGCAATGCCCACTGAAAAACCATCTCCCATAACTATTTGTTTGAATACTCAATATAAAAAAGGATACTAGTGCCACCAGTTTTATTTCTGACTGAAATGGAGAAATTTATGCTATAGAAATACTAGAGTAAAGTCAAGGTAATTTAAGTCCTGAAAAGACTACTCTATCAATATCATTGATACTCAAAAATAATCTGTAAAATAATTTACATCTAGGAAATTTTAAGTTGAAAATACCACAATAATATTGTCTACCCTGTAAAACATTCTAAGCTGGGCTGTATTACAAGTTGTGATCCATAAGAAATCACAATTAACCCACATGCATACAGGAATGAGAAATCAATCTTTTAACTGCATTACCACACACTATTTTAACCAGGACTCTACCTTACTGAGATTAAACCAAAAAGCTAAATAGTCAATTAATTAGTTCTTTCCCCTCCTGCTCATAAATAGACCTGTGCCTTGTTTACTGCACATCAATCTAATCCTTTTCTGGATTATTTACTTCCTACTATCTTCATCTGCCATCCTTACCACCTTGGCATGGGAAATTCATGAACATTTACAGTAAAATACCAACAAAATCTCTATAAAGGGTTTATTATTAATGAGGAAATGCAGAGAGCTCTTTCTAACAATGAAATATCTTAATCTTGCGTATTTCAGTTCCATAGCCATCAGCATTTAATCTAAAAAGTACCTAGTAGTTTTACACAACACTACAAGTGTTCAAACGGTCTCATTTATTCCTAACAATACTGAATGCCTCATTCGTCTGCAAGTAAGGTTAAAGTCACATGTAGGATGGCTAGAAAATGAAAAGCACCTTTCCTAAGTATAGGTCGATGGTTCATATGCCACCATAAGGACTACAAATGCAAGAAAATAATTCATACTATAGGGTAGGGTACCTTGTAAATGTTTTAGACATTAAACTACCCTCATTGCTGTCATAAACCCCTGCATCCTTGACTACTCACATAGTTGTTATCCCAGAAAAGAAGACAGACAACAGTCTCCTGACTGAAACTATTCTCATCAATTCCTAGGGCTTTCTCATCAAGTGAATTTGTTAAAAAAGTATCTTATTCTGGAAAATGAACAAACAAACAAAACGAAGAAGAAAAGATACATGCCTGAAGAACCCTTCATTGGGAACTGGAATTCAGTTTACATAAGCCAAATTTCATGACAATCTTCATTCCACAGTGGTGCACAATGTTACTCCTCAGAACCCTTAATAAACAACCATCTAAATTCAAGCAGTTCAGGCTAAAGATCAATAAAAACATTGAATTCAGTGTACTTTACAAGGGGAAGCAAGAAAATTATAGTGTTAGTAGCCTTTACTTCCCAAGCAACACGGGACACAGCTATAAAAGTTTAGCACACTGAAAAGATACTACCCAAGCCAAGCTTTGACCAAGTCAGGTTGCATCAAGTTTTCAAGTGACAACATTTTTCATTTTGAATCTTTGGTGTTATAATTTTATCCATAAAGGTTAAAAACTACACCCTCAAAAGGCTGTAAAAAATAATTTTAAAAATGCAATGAAAGTATAAATTAACACATATTTAACACTGGTTGATAGGTACATTATCTATCATAAAAGAGATAATAACCAGCCAAGAATTAGAGGTATACCACATCAATATGGAAATGGCAATGTATTTCTTAGGGTGACTGTGGCTGGGAATGAGAGAGAAAAACAGAACCCCANAACTGGAATTCAGTTTACATAAGCCAAATTTCATGACAATCTTCATTCCACAGTGGTGCACAATGTTACTCCTCAGAACCCTTAATAAACAACCATCTAAATTCAAGCAGTTCAGGCTAAAGATCAATAAAAACATTGAATTCAGTGTACTTTACAAGGGGAAGCAAGAAAATTATAGTGTTAGTAGCCTTTACTTCCCAAGCAACATGGGACACAGCTATAAAAGTTTAGCACACTGAAAAGATACTACCCAAGTCAAGCTTTGACCAAGTCAGGTTGCATCAAGTTTTCAAGTGACAACATTTTTCATTTTGAATCTTTGGTGTTATAATTTTATCCATAAAGGTTAAAAACTACACCCTCAAAAGGCTGTAAAAAATAATTTTAAAAATGCAATGAAAGTATAAATTAACACATATTTAACACTGGTTGATAGGTACATTATCTATCATAAAAGAGATAATAACCAGCCAAGAATTAGAGGTATACCACATCAATATGGAAATGGCAATGTATTTCTTAGGTGTGGCTGGGAATGAGAGAGAGAAAAACAGAACCCCCAAAAAAGTGGAAGAACACAGGAGAGAGGAGGAAGAGACACTAAGCCACACCTTCCACTTCACAGCAATGAAGATGGACAGCGCAGCCTGGAACCCTATCAATGTGGCCCCAGGGTAAGATTGTCACAGCAGACTCCTCAGCAGCATTGTGAGAAGGACCATTTTTACCTCATATTTTAGTTACCTAAAGGCTAGAAGGCATAAAAGCTTCCAAGATGGGAATGATCGAGGACAGAGAGATTTTCATCCTGCTCCTTCAAAGAGCATGAGATCTCTCCAGAAGGGAGACAACGCAGTGTTACAGGTTGCCCCATGCATCTAAGGGAGTAAGTAGAAGTCACCCAGGAAGCTGCTATCCCTCTGTCAGTCCACAAGTCTATCTTGTAATGTGGTTACAGCTGTAAAAATGCACAAGAATCCTCTCCCTCCAGTCCAGGTTGGAATTAGTTCTGTAGCTATTTTCCCACTGTGACATACAGAAGTAATTACCAAAAAGCAACTGAAATAAACCCATTTGTCTGCTAACAGTGCAGCTACATTTGAAGTTGCTTAGGATTTTGATTTTGAAGGACAAGGGACAGTGACTTAAAAGCCCATATGCTACTACAACTTTGATGCAATGACTAAAAGAAATAAAGCTCGGGATCCTTTCCTTTCTATTACATCAACATACAAACATTGAAAAGAAATGTACAAAGACAAGGCATATCTGATGACTATCAACTATTTAAACATCACAGTGCAAAAAGATATTTGCATGAATAAAGAGAATGTCAATAAGAAATACAAAGTCTAACATTAAGAACTTGCAGCAAGTTTAAGCAAAATCTTACAATTAAAACTAAATAATATCCCATTTAAACCACTAAAAAAGGAAATTAATTTTACAAGTCATGACTGTCCTTCCCACAAAAGCTCCCTCTCCAGAAAATCCCCACAATTCCTAGTAGAAGTGATGAGATCAAACTGCATTAAGAACTGTAAATTGAAGCAAAGACTTCAGTAACTTGATAAAATAAATAAAATTCTGGGTTATCTTTTCAGAGTATAATGGTAAACACATAGATTCCTAATGACTGATTAGAAAACTTTGCATGAGACCAGTACAGCACCTGGAAACTGCCTTATGCAACAATCAGAAGTCTTTATGCATATATTTTTTCTATAATAATTAGGGTTCAGATTTTAACCTGAAAGTTAAAAACTATAATTTTTTTTTAAGTTTTGAGGTATTGTCAGTCTAAAAATTACATTCCAAACTGTAAAAAGCATGCTCAGTTATTAGCCATCAGGATAAAGCTTCAAAGAAGCAATCTTATTTTCTTTGATAACAGACAGTGAGGATATTTTGCATTTATGAAAAAAAATGGGCAGTTCATTTTGCATTACTAATCTTTTCAGCTCTTTTGCATTGAAAGGCAGCATTTTGAAAAAGCTCCTTTCAATAAACTGTTGCTTTTTAATATCTGCATCAGTGACATAGACAGTGGAAGTGAGCACATCCTCAGCATGTCTGCAGATGACATCAAGCTGAGAATCCCAGAGGGACAGGATGTCTCCCAGAGGGATCTGGACAGGCGGAAGAGATGGGCCATACAAATCTCATGAACTTCAACAAGGACAAGTGCAAGGTTTTGCATTTGGATCATGACTTCTTTATCAGTACAGGCTGAGGGATGACTTGATAGAGAGCAGCCCTGCAAAAAGGACTGACAGACAAAAAGCAGAACATGAGTGGACAACGCATGCTCACAGTCCAGAAGGCCAACTGTATCACGGGCTGCATCAGAAATGCTGAGACCAGCTCACTGCAAGGAGGTTGAAGTAGATGATCTTTAAAAGCTCTTTCCAATTCAATGGACTCTGTGATTCTATTCCAAGATTCTATGAAACAGTTGATTTCAAGAGTAACTGCATGTAAGGGTAAATCAACTTATGGCCAATCTACCAAGTGTTCACCTTTTGTCCATCAGTCTTACTCAGATTAAGGAACTGCATAAAAAAAATATTCTGAAGTTCTCCTATTTCACCATGATCAAACAAGGTCATATGTACAGACACTAGCACACCCAGTATGATAATAAAATAGCACATCTCATTGGCTGCCTTTAGAAATTATTGCAGCAAGCAGGCCAAAGAAACTGTAACCAAATTGTCGCTGGGGAAAAGCTTACAATAATGAAAGATGCAGAAATACTTTCCTTCCTTTTCATATTGGACTATACTACCAGGCTATACTATTGCCAAAATAAGCAAACAGGGAAATAAATAAATACAAATCAGACATTTTATTCGGGCAGAAAGTAATCTTAAAGAAGCAGTCAAATTCTATCCCACTTTCTATTCTTACTGCCTATAATGGTGCATTCCAAGTTATTTTGTAGGTTATTTGTAGGCTTTGTATAAAGAGAAAGTTTTATTTGCATTGGCCAAGTACTGATTACAGTACTGAGCATTACTGAAAAGACAAACAGCACTTTGCAAATAACACTAGACCTCTTAATGTCCCAAGGGTGGTGATTTCACTTTCCCCAAAACTGTGAAATATACAGGGATCATCCCATGTCCAAGACACTTAAGTAAGATTCAATTACATTCAAGCAATGCAAATTAGATCTTACTTAATACAAGAAATTATTTACTTTTTGAGTATGAAGGAAGGGAAAGGGAGAGGGAGAGAGAAAGGGAGAGAGAGAGGAGAAAGTTAAGTTAGATGCACTTATTTTACAGAACAACAGAAGGCTCAAAACTTTGCATTAAATTTTTAAGTGATGCTTGCTCTAGGCAATCTTCACTGTCTGTATATAAGCAGACTCTGTGTATGTGCACGTGTGCACACACTAAAGGCCCATTGATTCTGTCTCACAATTACATTATGGTATGTGGATATTCTATATAGTATTTACTGTCATGACAAGCAAAAAACTGAAATAATGAAAAAATTTTCTCGGTGGCTGTGATTTAAAGAGAGCAGTTTTCTTCATGTTCAAAGTTTTACAACCTAAGATAATAACATGGAACTTGATCTTCAAAATCTTTATCTGATGCAAAGTCCTTTTCCTGGAGATTCATTTAGAAGTGACAGTAGAACAATGCTTAAAATGCCTTATATCTTCACTGTTTTTACAGTTCTTTAGTAGCATCCCAAATAATTCAATAGAAACCAAATCTTGCAACTTGGAGTACAGCATTTCTTTAGTGTCTGCATCCTTCCCATCTCCTTCCTTCCCATGAAATGAAAAGCAACATATACAAACGCTTTCTCCATGTATGTACTTTTCTCATGAAAATAGCTGTAAAAAATACTGTATCAGGAATTTAGTATCACACAAAGCAGACTGGGATGTCTGCTGAAACAATGAGAACAACCAAAGTTTTAATGAAAAATACTACTTATTGCAAAGAATTTAAACCCGTCTGTAATTAGTACATATCAAATGGATTCTCCATTTGTAACAATTCCACATTTGTTTACTTACTCCTCTCCTGTATGCAGTCAACAGGACTATAGCTACTAACAGCATGGTAAGTCTTGATTCTATTTCTTACATTACCTCCTGTTCACTAAAAGAGGTAACAGTAACAGTGGTAACAGTGAAATTGTGATTGTAAACTTCTCAAATCAACACATGGAGTTGTGTATGCAGCTTGATGGTTTTATGCAAGGACTTGTTTGAGCAAATACATATCTGTCAATTAAATCGTATCCAGAAGCCCTCACTGCTACATAAGCAAAGTATTTTCCTTTATGAGATAGTTTAAGAATCACTGGTGATAACTGATTTAAACTTGATATGGTGCAACAATAACATATGTTTTGCAAAATACTACAATGAAAATCTCATTAACTTTGGAACATTTGGAAACCACTGGAAAATGCTTTTATTTGTAACATACTACAACTATTTAAAAAAGCTATTTATTGAATGCAACTGAATCAGTAATAGCCAGAAATCTAATATTGAAGAAATTATCTAGTAGAGAACCTATATTTTTTTATATGCTGAATTTGTTGTCATTAAAAGAAAAAAAAAACAGAAATAAAAGGAAGAGATGTGAAAGAGAAGGCTAAATTTGAAGAGCTCTGAACTCCACACATACTGTTCCCAGAACGGAACCAGACAAGAGGAAGTGGTACTATAACCCCATCCACAAAAAGAGATTGAGTCATCCCTTTCATTGGTGCTTTAAGGTACAAGCTTGGGGTTTTGGCTTTCATTTCTTTAAGAACTGTCCAGTTACACACTCAGCTATAGAAAGAAACACTAATCACACTGCTGCAATAGGGAACCAGTCTTCTAGTTTATCAAAAATACTTTAAATCACTTTAACATGGAACTAAACACAGAAAAATAAAAAAAAAACACTAAAAGAAATTAAGAAATGTCATCTTTGGCTCTCTTTTTAAAGGCTGCAAAAAATCACATCCTGTTCATGTTACTCTACATTTCCATGACATAGAAGTCCACAAATAAAACAATACACAGACATATTTGCATGGTTTTTTTTAAGGCTATGGCATTGTCTCCCAAAAAGTGCAGCAGGTAAAAATAGTATAGCATAATGCTTTTCTTGAATAGAACACACGAAGGAAAAGATGTACAAAATACAGGAACTCAAGGATCTTAATCTGCTAAATTGAGTCTTCTCCCAAAGTGCTTTGGAGTAATTTTTATGATTAGCACTGAAAATGACAGTATGTCTTTTACTTTTTACTATTTTCTAACCAAATCACAGCCTTCAATTTGCCTCAACCAGGCAAGGAATGACACAGGACTTCCTGATTCACTGTTGTTTCTTTATACTGATGTTTCAGTGCTTTGGGGTTTTTTATTGCTCAGACAATATAAAAAAAAAAAAAAGTAGTTCCTCTTGTCAAACATTTAAATAAATACCCAGAAGTACAAACTGTACCAACTGAAAATGGCTACCGTGGAGGGAAGAAGTAAATAAAATTATAGACAATAAAAGCAATGGCAGAAGCTCTAGCAGGAAAAGCACTTCCTGCTTCTTAACAAACCAGAACTTCATAATGCTTCTACTAGGCCCAGATACTGAAAGGTGATTCCAAGTTCAAGAACTGAAGTTGTTGGATAATTTAGTTCTTTGTTCTGTCACACACACTGACCTACTCAAAGCTAGTAACCAGGCAGCATCTTGAAATTATACACTTGAAATGGTAATCCTGCAGGAGATCAATGCAAAACAGGTCTACTTTAAAGGAGGAAGCTGACTGTTGCTAATTGCAGTTCCAGCAATGCAACACCTAGGTGTTTAATCTTTACAGCTAAAGCTGCCAACACATTGCTAAAAAAAACACCAACAGTCCACAAAAATTCAGAAAAGGGGAGTGTTTATTTAAGCAAAACTATGAAAGAATACACATGCAATATGCAATACAGTTATATGGGATTTAGAAATTGCAAACACTGAAGAAACAAACTAGGAAAAAAAGGAAAAAAATGCAAGAAAAATTACAATGAAGAAAAAACCACATACATCACTGATGGCTACCATGTTTCAAATACTGTTATTGCCAAGCTTAAAATATATAACACATTGTGGCAGCTCTGCACTTTCAAGTGATTGACTCAAGCTATACCCAACCCTGGAGGCATTTTTTTTCCAATATAGTTTTACATTGCTTGATCTTGAGGTCCTTCTTTGATTGTTTTAGTGGATTTTAAAAAATATATTTAAATTCCTTGTTTTGTACTCCACATACTGAGTACATCTAACCACTGCTTTCCATTGATACAAATTCTGTGCCAGCTACATTATCTTTCATATTGTTCTCCAACTAAGAAAAAAACTTGAAGGGAACAAAGCCACGCGGTATCTCTACAGAAAGTGAAGTAAAAAAAAGTGAAAAAAAAAAAATAGCACATCTGCAGCTCACAATAAAAACAGTGGATACAATTCCCTGGATTAGGAACCTGTTTACAACAAATGAAAATAAGATATAGACTTCTATTCACAAAATACATCTGTAAGACTGGTACTGGGCATCTAACCGCACCTCAAAAGAACCCTCAGCAAGAAAAAGTCATATATATCTTCCAGTATATTAGGACTGCAACTAGTCTACAAAAGGATCACAAGGTGTATTTAAAAGTTGATGAATTAAGATTTTATTAGTTAAAAATGTGCTACAGTATTTGTGATCCAAACAGATCACAAATAGCAGATAAATACTAGATAATACTAAAACATTTATTTTCTGAAACATGCATTAATTATGACAGCCTTAGAACTAATTAATTCCATTGAGGTTGCCAAAGATAGCACAGACTTTGCCAAAAATAAAGGCACTACCCAATTATTTACAATATGAACCAATAAAATAATTAGTGTGATGTTTAAAGGACTGTTAGGGCTTAAAGACTGTGCAGCTTTTAGAAGAACAATAGGTTTTGAACAAGACCTTTTATTATGTTTACCAGCAAGAACGGGGACAGCAAAACAAAATGACCACAGAGGGCAAAAACCATATACAATACAAAAACACTGCAGTTATTGCATAGTCTTTATATCAACCATTGCAATAATTCTTCAAAACTCTGCTAATTCAAAAATTAAACAAAACCATTCTGGTTCCCTAAGGTTTGCGGCGGTGTGCTCTATCCTGTCCCATTCCAGGACTTTGGCTCAAGCCATAACTTTAAGTGATTGCTGAGATGGGTTTAGCATGCTTAATTTTGAAATCTTAGCCAAGAGATATAACGGATTGATTGTGCATCTATAATCCTTTAGACATAAGCAGCTGACCAAGTCCAGGACTAAGACTGGATACAGCTGCACCCAGACTCCTCTCCAAGAAGGAGTTTCCTAAGCAAGGGGGTCTTTGCTGAAATCTTGTGATTGAATCGGAGGGTGTCCATGGTAATTCTGTCTGATCTTGTCCTCTATGAAGTAAAGTGTGCCTCGATATCAAATCTTTTTAAAATATTATCACAATTACTATCAAACTTCATTAAATCTCTGCTTTATCTCAATAAATAGTTCACAAGTTAATCACTCCATTTGTGACAAGGTTCTCTAATGGCTCCCTGAATAATTTCTGCTTACAATTCCAAAAAAAATTTGTAATTGCCAATTTCACAGTCTACTAAAAGCTAAAACTCAAGCTAGGTTTTTGGCTCATGAAACACCTCAAAAAGCATGTCTTACAGGAAAGATTTTACCCTCATTACTTGACTATCCTCTTAGGAAAACACGTGCAATAAAAAGAAAACGTGAGCATTTAAGAGAGATGGATGAGAAGAAGTATAATTTTTGTTAACTTCATGGTAAAAAAGATGTTTAAAATCAAGCTTTTACTTATTACATTAAGCTGGTATATAGCTGAACACGTATAAGAACTGAAGGTCTGAAACATACAAAAAGCCTTTTTTTCTGAATTGCCTTTTCAAGACATAGCTGAAGGAACAGAGATCAAGAGTAAGGAATAATCTTTAACAGAAAATACACCTGACTCAAAAGTTTCAAGCAGAAAACAGATGGAGACTAGCAATGCCTCAGCAAAAAATACCTTATACCTTTCTTATCTCTTCCTTGGCACCAGACTGTACTATTTTTGGAAGAAAGATACTGGGTTTGAGTCAGATCAAAGCTATATCTATACGGCCATTCTTTCACTCTTGAAAATTCAAAGGGGAAAAAAACTCTATGATCTATTAAGCATCTTCTATGCAGTAAACTAAACTATAATGTTCAGTGGAATGAATCCATACATCACCATTTCTTCAATGGCTCTGTCCTATGGGACTAAATAATTAGTTACCTCATGGAGGCAGGGAGGAAAGGTGAAATCAGTGAGTCCAAAAAATGAATCTTTGTGAGAACACAGAAAAGACACCACAACATTCCAACTTTGAGACTTTTTCTTCCTAATCTTGAAATGTAATCCGCTATGAAAAGACNATTAGTTACCTCATGGAGGCAGGGAGGAAAGGTGAAATCAGTGAGTCCAAAAAATGAATCTTTGTGAGAACACAGAAAAGACACCACAACATTCCAACTTTGAGACTTTTTCTTCCTAATCTTGAAATGTAATCGCTATGAAAAGACAAATAAAAGATAATCGAAAAAGCTTTGGTTTTGAGCACAGAACAGAATGCATATTTAGATGGGCAAGTATTTGTAGTTCACCAGAAAGGTCAACAACAAAATTATTTAAGCATGGCATTTTGATGGAAAACTCAGAAGTACAACTGATTGTACAAATTAAGTCTATTGCTATAATGCATCACACCATAATGGTTAACTAATGGATTACTAGTTCTTTGTGGAATATCAGAGCTGAAGACTAACAAAATATGTGCACAAAAAAAAAAGTTTTGGAAATTCCAGGGAATGGCACTACCTCTGTTATTATTGCTCTGAAAAGCTCAGTAATTGCAGTTCTTCCTTGAAAGAAGCAAAATTAGGAGAACCAGAATCTCACTTGGAAGGAGGAACAAAATGAGATGAGATCTGGAAAACACATCACAAAGACTTCAGAAGATTCAGCTATTTGTTAAGGTAGATGCCCTCAAAGTATCATGGAAAATATCAGAATCATTTTAATTCACATGAATGGACACAAACTAATAGGGGGGGAATATACCATGTTTTATTGAGCATTCTATTCAGGGGATGAAAAGAGATATCTCATATCTCTCTTTTCAGTTAATAAATATAATTTCTCTAAATGTATACCAAATCGCACCAGTCTACCATTCACAAAAATCACACTACAAAATTACAAAGTAGGCAAGAAAAAACTAGGAAAATATTTGAAAACATGCATCCTTAAATTGAAGATATCAATCTTAGCTAGGCAGAAAAATCCTGCTTTTCCTTGCACAAAGGCCCCACCAATTAACAGAACTAATTCTCCTCCCTCTTTTCATATCTACTTTGCAGAGAAACATCTCTCTTTCATCTAGTGATACATTCTGAATGTCCACAGCCATGGACTAAACATTTTAACATTTCAAGGACAGCATGTAAAAGCTAAGAACAAAAGCAGTACACCAATTACTCCTTTTTTGTGGATTTATACATAACTCCCCTCCCTGTTGAATGCAGTGGCACGGGGGATAGTCAGATAGGACAGCAAAGCAGACCAAATACATCTTTGATATTGAAAAGGGAGTGTTCTCTTCTTCCGGGCTTGACATTGCTGCTCCTATTCTGTGTACGTATTCTGGTATTCATCTGACTTCACAGTAAAATAATGCAGTTTGGTAGCCTGAGGGAGGAGGGGAAAAAAATTCCAGCAAAACAAAAAGAAAATAGATAGTTTTCTGGTGGGTTAGTTGAATTAATCAACTTCTCATGTCCTTAGAAAAGTACCAAGCCAAATGCAATACAGCAGAATAGACACACTCTACCAGAAGCATGCAACTGAGACTACTCCATGCAGAAGTACTAAGATATGAGAACTGCTAATCAGTCTCTTTAACATCCAAGACTTATCTCTTACCCTCCATCTAAGAACCTGCCAGTGATGCAGCACTGAGTACTTTTCCAAATACAAGTCTCCTTCACTGAAATCTAATCAGTCATATCAGCAATCTACTAAAGCACCTTTGTGGGGTTTATTTCAATCTTCCATTACAAGCTTTTTTTAACCTAATATGAAATAAAACCCCCATGTATGGCAATTTCAAATATATAGATTTTTTTGAAGGTCACAAAAAACAGTCACTGAAGAAGAGGTCATCCAAACTACACCTTTTTTGGGTTGTAAAGTGGGAGAAACTAAACTGCAAGAATAAACCTAGTATTTGCAATTTACTTCAATATTTTCATGTCTAACTGTGCAACAGATACACAGAATTATTTAAACAAGTAGTCTGTAAACCAGTCCCATTTTAATTTGTATGCATTATGTTACAGTTAAAGTCACATGACCATATACTATTTTTTCCCAAGGACATCTGTCTCATTCAGTGCACTGGATGGATGCTGATCCAAGAAAGCATTAGAACTGTGCACTGAAGTAGGTTGCTCTCTGAAGACCAGTCCATTGAAAAATATGTAGATACACAATGATCAATACTAGCACAGAAGTAGTGCAGGCATTCAGTAAGAGCATTACAAACCCAAACCTAACAGACAATGATAGACCCCTCAGGCTTCCTTAGATACACTTATTTAATACTAGTTCCCAGCTAATAAGTTTGAAGCTCCATCCCTCAGTACCAAAGAATGTTCTTTTCTCAGATTTCCAAGTCTCTTGATCAGAACCATACCAATTTACTAAATGATGTAGCATGCTCCTCAAAGAGGGAGAAGTGCATACCATGGTGTTTGAAAAACCTATAAGTGCTAGTAGCAGATAAGAGAACTTCTGCAAGTAAAATCTGCTATCTGTACAGACTGAATGCCTGACAACCCTATTGAAAAATTTCAAAAGAAACCATTTCACAGATTTCCTTAGCTTCTCAGCTAAAGGAAAAGTCTTTCTATCTCAGTTCCATTTTGCCTGAAAACCCAAGAAACATGGTGCTAACATAAAAATTGTCTCTTTATGAGACTCAAGGAGACACCATGTTATCAAGAGACATAAAACACCTTTCTTCTTCATTTGCAAGAACTGGAAGCTGTACTCCAAAATCAGTTTTTCCAGATACTCATGCCTCCTATTTCATTCTAGTCACTTGAGGAAGCATTCTAGTTCACACCTACAACTGAACAGAAGACTTCTCCAGACCACTTTCATAACCTCGTTCGTTTCTGGCTTGTACCATATTAACAGAATAGTTAAAAAATTCTACCCACCAGGTCTGTGACAGCTGATGAAGCACAATATAGCAAGAATCCATTATTTTTTGCAAAGGTCAGTTAAAATACATATGGGAAGTGGTTATCCGTCAAAAAAACCCTGGGAATACCATAAGGAAATAAGTTTTGGAACAACTTTTGTGTTAGAATGTTTTGCTTTAAAAGAACTAAAGAAAGCATTTTTATCCAATCCGCTACAAATAACTGCCAGATTCTTGAGATTTTGAGAATATTCTGTGTATCTTCAGCTACACTATTCCTGCTATTCTGCCAGCCTTCCTAACCTCCCTTCAGGAAAAAAAACCGCCAAAACCAGCAAACAACAAAAAATTTACATGAAAGTGAGAAAGTACTTAAAATATAATCAAAGAGTGAAGGACGATTCTTTGTGGTATTTTCATTCAGCAGAGTAAAAAGTTAAACATAATGTAAAGTTGAGGAGCTTCTAAAAGAGTTCCTGAGAGAAAGACTTCTTGGCATTTGGACATAAAGTAATTCCCAGAGGAAATTAATCACAGGAAATCACAGCATATTTAATCATGTCTTAAGTTGAGTTTGCAAAAACTCTCCCGTCCCACATATCATTTTACACAGGCAAAGCCAGGACCAAGAACACTGTCTCATCTTGAATGGCATTCCAAAGGGGGAAGAGATGATCATCGAAGAGCTAGAACAGGCTTCATTCTTTCAAGGCAGTTAAATATTTTATGAGCAACTTTGCTTTCACTGTGAGGAAAATAATTTCTTCAAAATGCACATCAGTGGATGCCATCTGTAATCCCTTGACATGAGAACACAATTCTTACATATCTAGTCAGCACAGCAGCTGCATCTCGTTTGATTTTTTTCCCTCCTAAAGGCATTATGAGCAGACGGAGTGATTGTCAGCTCCTCATAGAAACGTCCAAAACAACGTCCCCACGGGCTGGCACAGCCCATCCCCGGCCCCGTCGCCGGAGCTACCCTGGGCTGGTGCCCGCAGCATCTACTACATACGCCCCGACGACCAAGGGCGCCCGCCTCGCCCAAACGCTTAGAGGGAGGGGTGCGGAGGAGGGATAGGAGGGAGAAAGGGGTGGGAGGGGGTGGTGGTGGATGTGCTCCAGCGCTCCGCTTCCTCTGCTGCAACAAGGCACTTTCTGCTCGAAAATCGCCATCGGGTTTTTGTTAGCGCAGAGTAACCCTTTCGTTACCAGGCCGGAAAGACAAAGTGGGCCCGGCGCTACTGCTGCTCGCCACCGAGAACAAAAAGAGGCTGTTTTGAGGTTATGTGTTATTGTTTTGGCTTTCTTTTTATTTATTTCGCCTCCCCCTGGGAAGAGCCTCGAGAAAGAAAAGATCGCGCCTTCAGGGTAGAATTTCTGAAGGCAAAAGACCCACCCGCGTATGGTTGGGTTGAAATACGCAGTAAGAGAAAAATCAAACACGACCGATATTTTCTCCGTTGCTCTTCTCAGAAGACATAGTTCTAAAGATAAGCGGGGAGGGGGGGCGATACCGCATCTGAAAATCAAGGGCATCCGCGATTTTTACGTCCAGAGGAACACACCACCTACAGCCCGGGGCAGTTTGTATAATAGAGGGAACCAAGAAAACCCAAAAAAACCCCAAGCTAACAAAAAGATAAAATTAAAACTCTGGAAACGTCTGTCCGAATGACGGAAATGGGCCGCGGGGGAGGGGGCGGCAGGCCCCGCTGTCCCCGCCACGAGTGGGTGTGCCGGCAGCCAGGCAGAACGGGGCAGGGAAAGGCGGGGCAGCGGCATCGGGCAGAGGCATCAAGCAGCGGCGCTCGCATCCACAGCCCTAGCACCCGGGGCAGCGGGCAGAAAAGCCTCCCGCCGCGCCTAAGGGAAGGGGGGGGCGCGGAGCGGGGACTGAGGAGGGGGGGCGGGCGCAGCCCCCCCTCGCGCTACCGCCCCCGCCGCTGGGCGCCAAGGACCGGCGGGCGTGAGCCTCCTGACACAATAGGCAGCGGGCGGATGTCGAGGCGGACAAACGATGCGACCCCGGCCCCTCTCCGTGTCACGGCTCCCGCCAGACCCGCTGCCGGAGGGGCGGCAGCATCCTCACTCACCCCTTCGAGGAGGCTCAGCCGCGCCGGGGAGGGGCTGTCCCTGATGTGGTGGTGGTGCCGCCGCCGCCGCCGCTGCTGCTGCTGCTCACTGAGCCGGCATCCCCGTGGGGCGGGGGCGGGGNTGTCCCTCCAACAACGGTTCCGATGTTATTCCCTGCACATAGCGGCTAACGGGCACCGCGGGGCACCTCACTGCGCAGGCGCTATCCGAGTGCTCACAATGCCGGGGGGGGGGGGTGAATGAAGAGACAGTGCGCAGGTGCCAAGGGCCGAGCGGCGGAGGGACGGAGCTGCGCATGCGCCAACCCCACTCAATTTCTTGCTCCTCTTCAGGTGCCTACTGCGCACGCGCCCCCTGAAGGTAAACACTGCTTCCATCTCCTTTCTCCGCCATGACTGGCTCTGGCGCCACCCCGAGCCTCTGCCGGCCCAGGGGCCGTCGGGAGATTGGCCGCGCGCGCAGGCGCGAGTGCTGGTCCCCAATCCGCAACAAAGAGGGAAGCAGAGGCCCCAGCCGCCCCTCCTGGCTCCGTCATCTGCAAGGACTACGCCTCCCAGGGCGCGCCGCGCGCCGCGCTGCATGCTGGGGCCTGTAGGTTTTTGTGAGGTGGGGGCGTGTCAGGTCACGCGCTGTGGCGGCGGGAGTCCGACGGCGGCGGAGGATAGCAACGGCTGACGCTGTGGGTTTTGCGGGGGCTGGCGGCTGTTGCGGAGTACGAGAAAGGGCAGCTGAGTCCAAACGCTGCTACCCACCGGCTGCCTCCCAGCGAGTCGACGGCGTCCTCATGCGGGGCCCCCGCGAGGAGTTCGCCCTGGAGGAGTCTGTGGAGCAGTACCAGAAGCGGCTGCGAGGTGAGCGGGCGCTGCCGCTGCAGGGCGGGGGCCGGCTGCTTGTCTCCCGCCGGCCTCTTTCTCCTTAGCCGCTGCTCGGCTCCGCAGCAGGTCTCCATCGTACCCCGCCGTCTCTTCTCCCGTTGTTGCGGAGCCGGCGGGAGCGGGGAACGGGATCTCCCACCGCTCTTGGGGTGGTCGGGCTGAGGGTAGGAGGTAGCGGGCGGCGAGAGTGAAGTTGTTTGTAGTCGCTTCTAAGCCCGGTCGCTGGTGTAGTTAGTGCTGTCACGAATGATCGTCTGAGCGTAACTTAGAAAGCCCCTGGCGCGCTTAGTGTTTGTTTTGTTTCAAAAGTTGTGGTTGTTACTGAGGCACCAAATTCTAGACAGAAGTGCGTGCAAATTGATCCTTTTGAGAACTGTTATTTCTCATGTCATAAGTTGTAAAGTGGAACAGTCAAAACAACAAATATTAGAGTATTTCTTGATATATCTAAAGTTCCTTCTGTGATATATATAAAATCAGTTAATAAAAAATTATATATTGCCACATAAGGACATGGATTGTCTTAGTGTTGTGTTCCTTTTTCTGTGGATAAGTGTGGAAAACCACGAGATAATTTACTTCTACTGGATTTGCACTTAATTGTAGGCAAAGGATTTCTGATATTACTCATATTGGTTAAGGAGGAGTAATGAATTTGGATTTTAAAAATGTAATTGAACATGTGATTTTGCTGCTTCTAATGGCCATGTGTTGCTTTTTTCAGGACAGTATTGCTAGTCACAGAGGCATAGCTTTGTGTAGAAAGGAGTTTCGTTCATTTCTGCTTCACTAGTATAGATGTTAAGTATAAGCTCAACAGATATGTTTGAAATTCATTGTATTTCACAAATTGCTTATTTTTAGAGTGCTTGTGATTTTCTTTTGCCTGCAATACTTTAGCAGGCTTATTTTCTTCTATGCAGACCTGTGAAGGGGCTGTTGCTGAAATATTCTGTAAACTGATGTTCTGCTCTAATAGCTCAGTGGTTAATCTGCCCTTTCATTTTGGGCAATGAATGTCAATGAATGCTGTCAGTTTGGAACCGGAAAGTGGTATGCTGGCAGAGGTGGTATGCTGTTCATTCTTATCTAAGGAGATGTGCAGGTGTGTCAGTGCTGTTAAATTCCAGAGTTTGCAGGTGGTATGCTCTGCTCAATATTCATCCTACTGGGGCATCCAATCACCACTGGATACAGTGAGTATGTTGAAGCACCTGGACTCTCTGGTTACTGGAAGAGGAGAAAGGAAGATGTCGGGAAGTACCATCCTGATAACCTCCCCTCTGCATCTGGGAAGGTCATGGAGCAGATTATCAAGGCCTTTGACATGGTCCCCCACAACATCCTTTGAAGTTGGAAAGACACAGGTTTGAAGGTTGAACTGTTCAGTGGATAAGGAACTGGCTGCATGGTTCCATCTAGAAGGTATGAGTCAATGGCTCGATGTCCAGATGAAGAGGAATAAATAAGTGGTGTTCCTCAGGGGTCCATACTGAGACCAGTGCTGTTTAATAGCTTCGTAGATGATACAGACAGTGGAGTTGAATGCAGTCTCAACAAGTCTGTGAGTGACACCAAGGTGAGTGATGCAATCAACAAGCTGGGGGGATGGGATGTCATCCAGAGGGACTTGGATAGGCTAGAGGTATAGGCTCATGCAAACCTCATGAAGTTTAACAAGGACAAGTGCAGGGTGCTGCACTTGTAGTGTGAGAATTCTCATTATTAATACAGGCTGGGGGATGATATGATACAGAGCAGCTCTGTGGAAAAGGACTGGTGAATGAAACCTGGACATGAGCCAGCAGTAGGCCCAGAAGGCCAACTGTGTCCTGGACTGCATGAGAAGAGCCATGGCCAGCAGATTGAGAGTGGTGATTCTTCCCTTTTACTCTGCTCTCATGAGACCCCATCTGGAGTACTGCACCCAACCCTGGAGCCCTCAGCACAAGAAGGACGTGGACCTGTTGGAGCGAGTCCAAAGTATAATCAGGGTTCTATAGAACCTCTCCTGTGAGGACATGCTGTGAGAGTAGGGGTTGTTCAGTCTGGAAAAGAGAAGGTTCCAGGGAGATACCATAGCAGCCTACCTGGATTAGCAGCTACCTGAACAGGGCCTACGGGAAAGCTGAGAGGGCATGTAGTGATAGGATGAGGGGCAATGGTTTTCAATTAGAGCAGCGCAAGTTCAGATTAGACATTAAGAGGAAGTGCTTCACTGTGGGGGTGGTAAGATGCTGGTTGAGACACNAGTGCTTCACTGTGGGGGTGGTAAGATGCTGGTTGAGACACATAAGGCCAGACTTTGTGAGTCTCTGAGTGACCTGTTCTAGTGCAGGATGTCCTTGCTCGCCACACGGGGGTTGGACTAGATGACCTTGAAAAGCCCCCTTTCAACTCAATGCATTCTATGTTTCTAGATGTTCAAAAGGAATTTCAACTACAGAATCTGTTGGGCACTTCGACACTGTTATCTATATAATAGATGTTCCTGGAATGCATTGATAACA